>JAMPIV010021730.1:0-46153 GCA_024509875.1 Oreohelix idahoensis
GCTGATGAATGGCGATCAGCATAGGTCGGGCTTACGGATGGCCGACAGGTGTGTGACTATGTAAAACATAACATACACGAATGTCAAAGGGTTCTGGTATACCTAAGTAGACTGCGATCACACACCACAGCAAACGTAGAAGTCAGGAAATGTTGTAACTCCTGGTAACGTTATACAGTTTATTGACGAGACGGTCACGTAGACATCATAGCAAGACAATGTACAGCATACTCATGAAGCAACATGTAAGTAAATCCATAAAAACGATTGCATAAACCACCACAGCAAATCATGGGGCATCAAGTACAAAATATCCATCAGGAAACATGAATCAGCAAATAGGTGAATAGGCTGCAGGACATAGCGGCACATATTTCATTTCATAATAGTACAGCAAAAATATCATTCCAGTTCTCAATAGTCCATGACTTTGAATCAATATGAATACAATGCATTAACAAGCCAACGAGATCCGTGGCTTTGAATAATAAGTTCCCTGGGAGAAAACAACATTCTCTTCAACACTCTATCTATCTGCAAAACAATCCATCACAGAAATATGAATATGGAATAATGGCCTGTACAATCCGTGGCCTCCTAATATCTTCAATAAAGAACATTCTGCAATGATCAAATATTCCTTTTCACAAAAATATATATCCTGGAACACACTAGCAGAATGGATCATGTCCATTCCCCAGCTCTGCCAGAAAACGTACTGTCACGAAAAATCAGCTGCTTAAAACAGCTCAGTACCAAAATTCATTCAAGCGCAAACTCGCAGCTTGAGATGTGAGCTGAATTCATCCTCCTTTCCCCCCAAAACTAATTCATAGAACATTCGACCAGTTTCTATATCCTATCTTTAAATAAAGTAACAACTAGTCAGGTAACAGTTTAAACATTACTCCACATACAACCCCCGACTAAAAAATTATCTCATCACGCAGAGCGTGTTTACTAGCGTGTACAAAAAATCCGACCCGTACATTCCCGTCTTTAACACTTAACTCCCCTTAATTAAATTATGACTTAACAGACTGTCACAGTGTCGGTGGTGGTGATGAACCGGGAACTGGTCCAAAGGCACCAATTAGAGTATCATATGTCACCGCTACAGTGTGCTTTGAAAGACTGGTCCAAAAGGCACCAATTAGAGTATCATGTGACAGTGCTGGATCTTCTTTATGTAACTAGGTGACAGAGGCAGGCCTAGTCGTAGTCTACTCGAACTGGCAGACTATGTCTTTGACTTTATCTTTGAATTTATCTTTGACTTTATTTTTGACTTTATCTTTGACTTTATCTTCCAAGTAAGGTTATCTCTTTACTGGCCCTTACCGCCAGAGGTGATGATTCTTGGATGAGTCATGGTTTGGTTCCTTTATCAACCCAGGTCACGTTCTTCCCTCCTTGTTGTTGTGTAGCGACTAGATCGTATTGTTGCGTACCATGATATTAATTTTTGTTGTGCTATTACTCCTTATTTCTCACACCCACTCCATAACCTTCTATAAATCAAGTCAACTTGTGTGGTAGGTTCAACTTTAAAACAAATTTATTTACAAAATTAAAGTTCCGACATTTTCCAATAAGGTGTATGGTTCAAAACTCCATTTCATGTTCATTTATCCAGCCCTTAATTCAACTTGTTCCAAAAAGGTATATTTATTGCCTCTTCTGCAGACTCTTACTTATGCATAGGTGGTCTGCCCACAATTTATTCTCTTTTTCTTTTTTCTCCACCTTCTCTCTTGTATCTGCTCTGTCAGGCCTAACTCATAAAAAATACATCAATATCTATACATGGTTCTTATATAAAATCAAATCATGTCAAGTACAGGTTGTCCTCATACTTACTGTCAAATGAGAGAGCACCTGAGTTATCTCATAGTTATCAAATTAACCATTATCTCTTCTTTCCTTTGATTTACTGTTCAATGAGACAGAGCATGTCTTATCTCAAAGATGTCCGCGTTGCAGAACCCTTGTTCATTTATTCTTGTCTAATGACAATACCCCATCCTCTTTATACAACAGCCCATCTTGGCTATCAGCTAATGAAAAGTTATGTTATCCACTTTATATTTTCTTCAGTCGTACTTGTTTCAATGTTAGTTCTTGTGGTACGCCCCTTTAAACATGAGCATCATTAACCTCTGGTTATAAGTTGACTGAAAGTCTATAAAAATAGCAAGATTCTTTCTTACCGTGTCAAAATGAATCCAAGTACCTATCACATTTCCTACCAAATCACCCTTATGTGCTAATCCTACGTTTAACACAATTCAATGAACACAATTTATGCTAGTCTCCAGAATTTCTACCGCTAATCATGCTAAATCTAGCTACTTCATCTGTGAAAACTCCTGTCACCCACAGGTTTCACTTCTTGAGAGCCTGGCAACACACGACTTGCCTCGTTAACTTCTCGGCCAGGACTAATTTCTTTTGTCCTTCAAATCATCATCCCGTCATCCGTTTTTGTTTTCCAGTCAATACGATTGGTCCATGGCTTCCAACTCACCGATCACAAAACTCACGCTCCTCTCCTACGTAAACAACTCAGTGAGCTTTTGTTCCGTACTGTTTACGCCTTGCTCATTTTTCTCGTGCGTTAGTTTTCTCTCTGCTCACTTAATCTGCAAGGGGCGCTAATTAATTGTAGTCTCCCTTTGAGGTTTTTGCTTTAATGTGACATTCCCTTACTTACGGCTTATTAGAACACTCATTATGCAAATTTCGTACACCATAACTGTATATTCCTAAAACTAACTAAGTGTAAACTAGCCTTGTTTTCAGAGGCTTGGAATTAAAGGGTTCTCTCCCTTTCTCTCCAAGCACGGGTGTACAATCTTTTATCTCCCATCTTTAAGATAAATAGCCCGTTTCCTAGATTATTTATATTTTCTAACCCATTTTCCATTACTCTTTTATTTCATCCACACCAAATTACTGTTCATCTGAACCTTATGTACAGCGCAAATAACGCTGTGAAAACCCAACGCCCTAATATCTGGCCTTTGGCTAGGATCATGTGTCATTAGAAACACTTGTGGAGAACACAGTACAGTGACATCATTTGTCATTAGGTCTCTTTGTTGGGACATGTGGTCTTGACCAGGGCCGGGTTTGGGGGCGGGGATAATGCGACTCATGCAGAAAAAAAAAACAATTTGTATCTGCGTCTTCTTGTGTAGGGGACATGTGGTCTAGACACAGAGCCGGTACAGTGACATTCATGGGTCAATTAGGGTCCTCTTGTGTGAGAACACAGAGGATCTCTACAGGTGACACATTTTGTCATTGGGTCTTCTTGTGTTGGGACATGTGGTCTTGACCAGAGCCGGGTTTGGGGCGGGGACAATGCGACCTCATGCGAGGAAAAAATATGCGACCTCAAGCGAGGAAAAAAACAAAACATTAGGTCTCTTGTGTGAGAACACAGAAGATCACTACGGTGACACAGTTTGTCATTGGGTCTTCTTGTGTTGGGACATGTGGTCTTGACCAGGGCCGGGTTTGGGCGGGGACAATGCGACCTCATGCGAGGAAAAAAATATGCGACCTCAAGCGAGGAAAAAAAAAAAAAAAAAAAAACTAAACACAAACCGGTAAGTGGGACATTCATGTGTCATTAGGTCTCTTGTGTGAGAACACAGAAGATCACTACAGTGACACAGTTTGTCATTGGGTCTTCTTGTGTTGGGACATGTGGTCTTGACCAGAGCCGGGTTTGGGCGGGGACAATGCGACCTCATGCGAGGAAAAAAATATGCGACCTCAAGCGAGGAAGGAAAAAAAAAAAAAAAGGGATCATGTGTCTAGACGCAGGGACCGGTAAAGTGACATTCATGTGTCATTAGGTCCTTTGTGTGAGAACACAGAAGATCACTAGGTGACACATTTTGTCATTGGGTCTTCTTGTGTTGGGACATGTGGTCTTGACCAGAGCCGGGTTTGGGGCGGGGACAATGCGACCTCATGCGAGGAAAAAAAAATGCGACCTCAAGCGAGGAAAAAAAAAATAATATCTGGCCTTTGGCTAGGATCATGTGTCTAGACGCAGGGACCAGTAGTGACATTTATGTCATGAGGTCCTTTGTGTAAGAACATAGAAGATCACTACAGTGACACAGTTTGTCATTGGGTCTTCTTGTGTTGGGACATGTGGTCTTGACCAGAGCCGGGTTTGGGGCGGGGACAATGCGACCTCATGCGAGGACAAAATATGCGACCTCAAGCGAGGAAAAAAAAAATATGTGTGGCCTTTGGCTAGGATCATGTGTCTAGACACAGGGACCGGTACAGTGACATTCATGTGTCATTAGGTCCCTTGTGTGAGAACACAGAGGATCACTACAGTGACACAGTTTGTCATTGGGTCTTCTTGTGTTGGGACATGTGGTCTTGACCAGAGCCGGGTTTGGGGGGGCGCCATATGCGACCTGCGACCTCATGCGAGGAAAAAAAAAAAAACATTCATGTGTATAGACGCAGGGACAGGTAAAGTGACATTCATGTGTCATTAGGTCTCTTGTGTGAGAACACAGAGGATCACTACAGTGACACAGTTTGTCATTGGGTCTTCTTGTGTTGGGACATGTGGTCTTGACCAGAGCCGGGTTTGGGGCGGGGACAATGCGACCTCATGCGAGGAAAAAAAAATGCGACCTCAAGCGAGGAAAAAAAAAAAAAGATCATGTTGTCTAAAAGGGAAAGTGACATTCATGTGTCATTAGGTCCTTGTGTGAGAACACAGAGGATCACTACAGTGACACATTTTGTCATTGGGTCTTCTTGTGTTGGGACATGTGGTCTTGACCAGAGCCGGGTTTGGGCGGGAACAATGCGACCTCATGCGAGGAAAAAATATGCGACCTCAAGCGAGGAAAAAAAAAAGGATCATGTGTCTAGACACAGGGACCGGTACAGTGACATTCATGTGTCATTAGGTCCTTTGTGTGAGAACACAGAAGATCACTACAGTGACACAGTTTGTCATTGGGTCTTCTTGTGTTGGGACATGTGGTCTTGACCAGGGGCGGGTTTGGGGGGGGGGTCAATGCGACCTCATGCGAGGAAAAAATATGCGACCTCATGCGAGGAAAAAAAAAAAAAAGGATCATGTGTCTAGACACGCAGGGACCGGTACAGGGACCGGTACAGTGACATTCATGTGTCATTAGGTCCCCTGTGTGAGAACACAGAGGATCACTACAGTGACACAGATTGTCATGGGTCTTCTTGTGTTGGGACATGTGGTCTTGACCAGAGCCGGGTTTGGACAATGCGACCTCATGCGAGGAAAAAAAAATTGGGTGGGTGCCAATGCGACCTCATGCGAGGAAAAAATATGCGACCTCATGCGAGGGGAAAAAAAAGGAAGAGAGAATGCAAATCATGTCGATATAAATAAAAACGGCAACGTAAAAGAACAATAGATATTTAAAAAAAAAAGTGTTCCAGGATCATGTGTCCTAGACACAGGGTGACATAGCATCCATAAACCAGGAACCGTGGTTCTCACGGTTTCTGGGCCCCAGGCAGCAGCAAGAGCTTCGCCGGCCTTCATGACCAGTGCGCTCATCGGCATGGGAGGAGTTCCGACCAACGGGATTGATTCCTTATATCGGTTTGAGAACCCGACCAGGTGGTACCTGACCCTCTCCACGCAAGCCCACGGACTGTGTTACACGAAGCTGCACGGCAAGAAAATGCAGCTCTCTAACCCGGAGCTCACAATCCATTGCGAGCATCTGGAAAAAGAGCGGTCCAAACTAACTTTTAATTGGGTGCCACCCACCATGAAAGTCGATGCCGTGAAACGCATGGCAGCCAGCATCCTTTCAGATCCAGAGGCCGAGGTGTACAAGATAAGAAACGCTCCTGACAAGTGGGGCGTGTTGTACCGCCCCTCTGGGGACATACCTCACTACGTGGACCTTAAAGTCGGAGGGGACGAAGTCCAAAAACTCCTCATCACGATTCAAGGGCGACGAACGGTGTGTCCTCACTGTGGCGAGGACACCCATTGGGCCAACCGGTGCTCGCAGAAAGCTGTCAAGACTCCCGCAAACACCCAACGGCCAAGGCTCCAAGGGTGGCCACCACTGCCACAAAAAGAACCAACAATGCCAACCCAAAGCAGAGAGGGGCCTCAAGAATTGCAGCCAACAGGAAGACCACCTGCAGAGGTAGATTTTCAACTCGTGAGAGAAAAAAGCAGCAAACGACAAAGGCAACTTTCTGCACCTGATAGCCCCATAAATGATGACACAACAAGTCAGAAGCCCTTAAAACCATCCACCGCGGCGAAAACTACAAACAAGAGAGAAAACGCAACACCAGCATCCACCGAGACATCCGAGATTAAGGACATTAACAGTTACACTAATACAACCGAAGAACAGACAGAACTATCCCAGATCCTTTCACCAGCCAGACTTATTATTGACATCACAAACGACGCAGACGAGGACCAGGACCAAAAAGACATCGTACAAATGTAAATTACCTTCCACAACGGGTACGTTAGCCAATTATTATAACATTTTTACTTACAATACTATTCCTATGTATTTTAATTTTTAGAATGGTAGACGAAATAGTAGTGTTAAGTGTGAATGTTAGTGGCCTCCGCGCCAAACTACAACACATCATACCACTCATACATAAACACAAACCAGATTTTATACTCTTACAAGAAACCAACATACACACAGACGAACACGCATCACAGATCACAACCCAGTTAGGACTAAGACATTCTTGTTTTAGCTTAGCAACTCACAACACTGGTTCAGGAACAGCTATACTACAAACATCAGACAGGTGGGAAATACTTAGGAAAAACAGGGATACCGAGGGTAAAATAGCAATAGCTCACGTAGGGAATAAGAAACACACATACACGATAGTTAACATACACGCCCCAGCAAACTACAGTCATCAGCCGCAGTTTTACGATAGCCTAGATAACTTACTCACACACTTATACAGGGGACACAACATTATATTAGGCGGTGATTTTAACTGTGTTTTAACGGATATGGATCTGGTAGGTGGTGAGGTTAGAACACAGATAAGAAGAACCAATAGAGAAGACACGCACCAACTAGACATATTACAGACCATAATAGACACCCACAGCCTAACAGACGCATACAGACACGCACATCCCCAAGGCACGGACACCACACACGCAAACAAAACACACAACAGAGCCTCAAGATTAGACAGAATCTATATACCATCAACACACCACATAATTCAGGCCAGACACTTACCAGAAACTCTAAAGTTTACAGACCACAAGGCAGTACTCGCAACCATTAGTACTACTCAGACAAGCACGCATTTTAAACGCTCTCCACACTGGAAATTCAACAACACTCTTCTCCAAAACAAAACATACACGGAACATATGACTCAACTCATCCTTACATACACAACCGATGTGCCAACAGAAAACATACAACAACACTGGGAAATACTAAAAAATACAATACGTGAGCGAACGCAGTTAATGTCAGCTAGGATACACAAGGACAGGATAAAACAAGAGAAACTAATAGAAGATGCAATACAGCTTACAAAACAAACAGACAGAAATTCACCCATCATCCTCACATTAGAAGACCAGCTACAACAATACAAGCACCATAGGTTTCAGGGCGCCCTATTACGGACGAAACTGAACACAATCACACAAGAAACACCCAGTAAACAATACATGGCAATAGAACAAAACATACAACGCTGCAGGCAGATAGAGAAAATAATAGATCTAGACGGAACCACACAGACAGAAACACAAAACATAGTGCAGGCTTTTGAAGATTACTACAGAAACCTGTACACAGAAGAAAACGTCCAGTCACGCATACAAGACACATTTATGCAGTTTACAAAGAAACTATCAGATGACGACAAGCAAGGTCTAGACGCCGAGCTGACACTTACAGACATAACACTCGCAATAAACACTATGCAAAAAGACAAATCACCAGGGCCAGACGGACTCACAGCAGAATTTTATCAACATTTTTTTTCCATCTTAGGCCCCCTTCTATTAAAAGTATACACAGAAGCTTTCGGGAACAAAGAACTCCCACCAAGCTTGAACACGTCATACATCACTCTCATACCCAAAGACAACGCAGACAAAACACTCCTTAAAAACTACAGACCTATATCTCTCTTAAACGTAGACTACAAAATTCTAACAAAAACGCTAACAAACAAGCTAAAACCTTTCATGACCACCCTCATACTAAGACCAACAGTGCAGCGTTCAACACAGAAATATTCACCAGCACACACATTTCATCAGAGACATAATCACCTACACACACGAGAAGGATTGTCAGTCGTCAATCCTATCTCTCGATCAAGAGAAAGCTTTTGATCGAATATCACACTCATACCTTCACAAAACATTACTGCATTGCAATATAGGTGCAAATTTTAGGCGATGGATTGAAATCCTTTATGCGAAGCCCGAAAGCAAGGTTTTGGTGAATCACACTTTCACCAACACTTTCAGGCTAACGCGATCCGTGAGGCAGGGGTGTAGTCTCTCCCCCCTACTCTACGTTCTAGCACTAGAACCCATGCTGGAAAAAATTAGAAAGGACAGCTCTATTAAGGGCACCTTTATACCAGGGAAAGGCGAGCAGAAGCTGATTGCTTATGCAGACGACACCACCTTTTTCCCACCAAACGACAGGTCTATTGCAAACATTCTAAACACATTCACAGACTTTAGTAAAGGTAGCGGAGCTAAAGTCAACGTACAGAAATCAACAATAATGGGCATAGGCAAATGGAAAAACAAAACAGACTTTCCATTTGGGCTTGTACCAACAAACAACATCAAAATCTACGGCATCACTTTTCCTTCACACCCAAGCCGCACTCACAAAGACACATGGCAGAACCTAGCAACACAAATGACAGACATGCTACATAGATACAAATTCAAAACCACAACAATTTTTGGACGAAGCACGATTGTAAACACTTATGTCATTCCCAAATTACTATACGCAGCCACAGTTTTTGGAACCCCTCCCCCCCCCGAAACAGACTATTACAGACATAAACAAACAGATCAGAAGATTTATTTTTAGTCACACAATCTACAGCATAAAACATAAGACACTTATACAAGAAAAGAAACAGGGAGGGATTGCACTCCAGGACATACAGACAAAGATCCAAGCACTTAGAACCAAACACGTAGGGAGTATCATCAAACATCCAGAACAACACGTGCTAGCACACTATTACGTGGGGCTTAGACTCACCAAACTGAGACCACTAAACAACTCAATGCCACACCATTTCGGCCCACTACCATCATTTTACAAGTCATGCATACAAGCCATTCACGGACACGACAATTTAATTCACCAGAAAACAAATGCAATCTACAAACACTTAGTCAAACTACAAGCACCCCCGCTACATCTCAGGATTAAAAGGGGACAGAAATACTTCAAGACAAATTATACTGACACTTTCACCAACTTACATAACCCTCACATCACTGCCTTTTTTTTTTTCCCTCGCTTGAGGTCGCATATTTTTTCCTCGCATGAGGTCGCATTTACCCACCCAAACCCGGCCCTGGTCAAGACCACATGTCCCAACACAAGAAGACCCAATGACAAACTGTGTCACTGTAGTGATCCTCTGTGTTCTCACACAAGGGACCTAATGACACATGAATGTCACTGTACCGGTCCCTGTGTCTAGACACATGATCCCAGCCAAAGTCCAGATATTAGGCCGTGGGGTTTTTACAGCATTATTCATGCTGAGCTCACATCACTGCCAAGGCAAGAAAAGTTACCTTTAGACTCCTATACAACATGACACCCACAACAGAAAGACAAGCTCACAGATCCAAGCAAACATCACAGTGCCAGCTGTGCAAAACACGCAGTCAAGAAACCGAAGATCATATTTACTACACGTGCAATACAGTCATACCCACGAGGAAAGCATTGCAAAGTATCATTGCCTCACACACAGACAGACCCGTAGACTTTTACAGAGCTATATTTTTAAACACAATCCCAAGAACGAAACCACACATACAAACGAAACTTCTCATCTTATTGTCTCAATATAGAGATTTGATTTGGAGTTTTAGGAATTTAGCAGTGTTCAGATACCGCCTTTTTAATTCGCAAATACTGCTAAATGTCTTCCTACAGAAAGCACTGTCAATTTCACCTGATTTCAATGTATAGCGGAGCAACACTCCTCCACTCTCTCCATCTTAAGGAATTAGCCTAGACCCCACAACATTTCCCTTCCTTTTGTGTACCGGTAAGTACGGGCTAGCCTCTTGAAAGGCGACTCAGAAGCGTGTTCAACTGTTACTAAGTTGAAGCCTGCACGACTGAGAACAAAGCAATCCGTAACACATACCGACTTTCTTCCTACCCAGGGCATTCAGTAGTGTCTCTCCCGCCCCATTCTGCCTTGTCTTCTTGATGCGTTTTTCCAACGCAGACCGACCACTGGGGTCTTTCATAGCTATCCATTCCCCCCACACCGCTTATTGTATTGTTAAAGTAAATTTTCCCCATATATCATGTATATGAACTTTTAAAAATTCTTTGGGAAATGTACAAGTTTTTATTTTTTGGAATCAAAACTGAAATCATAAAATTTGTTTACAGAACCACCAATTGGAAAAATATGAGAAAACGGTATCTCTGAAAAGTATGATTGGCAACTTTGTAATGCCGTTCTTTGTTTCTGGGAACGCATCAATGTGTAACAAAGTTTTTAGTACAAGTACGTGTGTGTAGAAGTGGATGCAGGGTTTCCAGGTTTCACCTGCGCTCTTGGTGTGCGTGTGTGCGTGGTTCCAATTTGTGGTTTTAAAGTCTAAATTATATTGTTTTGGAACGATTAAAATAAATTGTTTCACGAATATAAATATGTTTTCAACCTAAGTCCCCCCCCCCTATTTCACCTTGGAATAATTAATGTCAAATTTACATGAATGTATAGAAATGCCCAACTTTAGTATTTTACTTTCCTCACCTTGTATTTACAGTTTATGAATGTATTTTGTTGTGTGTGGTAAATTGAGCTTGTTTTGGAATTTCATATTATATATGCTTTAGGAAACATGATTATTAACTACCCCTTGTACCTTTCTCGAAATTCCGGTGTGCCTAGCCATTCATGGCTCAAGGCTGTGTGCTCAACTTGCCAAGGAGAAAAGCGTTACCCGGCACAAAATTGGCCATTATACTTTCAACCCGGGGGTATTCAATACCTCGCCCAGACAAAATTTTCAATTGTCCTTCGTCCTGTCCAAATGAAGCATCTAAGGCTTCATTGTTTCCGAAAACCAGTTTGTACCGGCTTATCTTCAGAATACAGTCCTATCTTTCTTTTCACCGTGTGCATGCACGCGTGCGAATTTTTATTTATCGCCTTTCTCCCAAAGTAGGTCATACTAAGAGGTTTCCATTAATATTAGTATCTAATAATAATAATAGTTGCCCATCGCAAGCGAAGATGGCGACAGCTTCAGACTTGAGTTGTGACACATCTGTGCCGTGATCTCATGTGACTAATTAATCCTATTTTGGCCCTACAGGCCCTGCCACATACGGGGCACACATGGTTAGAGTCGATAGTAGTGTTGCTGTGCATTCTGGCTTTTCTTGCAGCACGCTTGCCTTCTGCCTTATCAGCTAAATTCTGTTCTGCAATGCGAGCACCTTGAGTAATGTTTGTCCGCCAGGCACAGCGATCCTGTGCGATAGTCTCCCAGGAGGAGACATCAATTTTGAAGCTGCTCAACGATGCTTTCAGTGTGTCTTTGAAGCGTTTCTTTTGTCCCCCTGCTGTTCGCTTACCCGTGGAGAGTTCGCTGTACATCAACTGCTTTGGGATGCGTTTTTCGGGCATGCGAACAACATGTCCGGCCCATCTAGTTTGGACCCTCTGCAGCAATGTGTAGATGCTTGAGATGTGTGCTCTGTTGAGGACCTCAGAATTAGATACTCTATCATGCCACTTGATCCTGAGGATCCTGCGAAGACAGCTCATGTGGAAATGATTAAGCTTCTTGGCATGTCTGCTATACACTGTCCATGTTTCACAGGCATACAGGAGGGTAGTGAGTACTATTGCATGATATACTTTTATCTTGGTGGTTGCACTAATTCCTTGTCGATCCCAGACATTTACTCTTAGTCTTCCGAAAGCTGCACTTGCCTTTGCAATTCTGTTGTTGACCTCGGAGTCGATATTCGCATCTTTGGTAAGGGTACTGCCTAGATAAGTGAAGCTGTCCACCACTTGGAGACGTTGGTTCTTTACTGTGATATTTGGTTCACAGTAAGGTTTCCCAGGAGCAGGTTGCAACATTACTTCAGATTTCTTCGTATTGATGGTAAGGCCAAAGTCATCACACGCTACAGAAAGCCTCCTCATATTGTTCTGCATGTCCAGTTCTGTGCAGGTGTTGAGGGCACAGTCGTCCGCAAAGACGAGGTCAGAGATCATTGTTTCATTCACCTTCGTAAAGGACTGTAATCGTCTCAAATTGAACAGATTCCCATCTGTCCTGTATCTGATGTGTATGCCGTCGCTACTGTCATGCGTAACGTTAGACAGCATGGCAGCAAATATCATACTGAATAGTGTCGGGGCGAGCACACAACCCTGTTTGACACCATTTGTGACGGGAAAGGGTTCAGAAGGTTCTCCATCATTCAATACGCGAGCCATCATACCTTCATGAAACTGGCGGACAATTGAGATGAACTTATCGGGACAGCCGAATTTCGCCATAATTTTCCATAGTCCGTCCCTATTGACAGTGTCAAAGGCCTTGGTCAAGTCAATAAATGTTGTGTATAGGTCACTGTGCTGTTCCTGGCATTTCTCCTGAAGTTGGCGAGCAGCAAATATCATATCGACGGTCCCGCGGCCTGCTCGGAAACTACACTGACTCTCTGGAAGTAAGTCCTGCGATTCGAGATGAACAGTCAAGCGATTGAGCAGGACTCGAGCCAGGATTTTGCCCGCAATAGATAATAGGGAGATTCCCCTATGGTTGTCACATGATTGATGATTTCCCTTTCGCTTGTATATGTGAACGATGGTGGCATCTTTTAATTCCTGTTTTATCTGTTCTTCATCCCATACTGAGTGGAAGAGGTCTGTTAGTCTCTGCAGCAGCATGCTGCCTCCAGCTTTATAAATCTCAGCAGGAATAGCATCTGATCCAGGGGCTTTGCCTCTGGACAGTAGACTGGCTGCTTTCTTGACCTCTTCCATGCTAGGTGGAAGGTCAAGTCTGACATTGACTGTAACTTGCGGTATACTTGCAATGGCCTGGTCGTTGACGGTTGATGGACAATTTAAGATGGCGTTGAAGTGTTGTGCCCAGCGTTCCAAAATCTGCGTTTTATCAGTGAGCAATGCCATGCCATCAGCATTTAGGACCGGTGATGATTGATTCGATTGAGGGCCATAAATTGCTTTCAGGGCATCATAAAAGCGCTTTGAGTCATTTATGTCTGCATACCTCTGTATCTCGTCTGCTTTATTGCTGAGCCATGCATCATGCATCTTCCTGAGCTTATTCTGGACAACTCTGCGTATATTGGTAAAGGCTGCCTTTTTGGATGTTGAGGAAGGGTTGCTTTGATAGTCTCTGTGCAAGCGATATTTTTCAGCCAGCAGTGTTTTAATATTTTCACCATTCTCATCAAACCAGTCAGGGTTCTTGCGTGTTGTATATCCCAAGCTCTCAGAGGCTACAGAGTACACAATGTGCTTTAAAGTGGCCCATTTTTCCTCTATAGTGGTTTGACCGAGCTCAACGTCCCTCAGACGGCTGTCCAAGTCCCTTGAGAAGCTCTCTGCGGTTGCTTCGCTTTTAAGTTTTGTGTCTAAAGGAATGTAATGAATATGGGTTTCTTAGAATATGTATGTATATGGTTAGACATACGTGCACCAATACTACACATCCTGTTTCCTTTTCTTCTCACATTTGTTTCTCGGGATTTATATATACCAATCCCTTGTCACAAACACATAAATTCTACCACTTGGGTTTGTATGTGTACAAAAGTACTTGCGAGAACAGAAGAGTTTTGATTTGCCATGTGGGACCCCAAGATGCAGCAATAGTGAATGCAGTCAGCGACTCATAGCTTGACTGCCTGCGTCAGGACCAGCGAACCAGAGCTGGTCAAGACCGTGCTCCACCTCCACGTGGTGGTCCTGGAAACAGTCTGCAGCAGTGCAGGCTGGCTGAGCGAGCATGGATCGAAATGGGAAGGCAAACCCGATCCTTAAAAAATGCCGTGCAGAAGTCGGATGTGTCGACCGAAAGGTGCAGATATCACAGCTTAGGCGCAAACAGACACAACGCAACCACCGTCCTTTTCAGGACGAACGAAGAAGAAGAAGATTTGCCATGTAACCCCTTTTATCATGTTTCCTTTGTGTAAAATGTTCATGATTTTAAATTGAAAACATGTCAATGTAATTTCATTCCTACTTGTTGTAAAATGTACACTAATTTGTAAAATTGCAAAGAGATGAAAATAAAGTTCACTTTAAAAAAAAAAAAAATAATAATATCTGGCCTTTGGCTAGGATCATGTGTCTAGACACAGGGACCGGTACAGTGACATTCATGTGTCATTAGGTCCCTTGTGTGAGAACACAGAGGATCACTACAGTGACACAGTTTGTCATTGGGTCTTCTTGTGTTGGGACATGTGGTCTTGACCAAAGCCGGGTTTGGGGTGGGTGCCAATGCGATGAAAAATATGCGACCTCATGCGAGGAAAAAAAAAGACATTCATGTCATTAGGTCCTTTGTGTTAGAACACGGAAGACCACTACAATGACACATGTTGTCATTGGGTCTTCTTGTGTTGGGACATGTGGTCTTGACCAGGGCCGGGTTTGGGGCGGGGCCAATGCAACCTCATGCGAGGAAAAAATATGTAACCTCATGCGAGGAAATTTAAAAAAAAAAAAAAAGGTGACAAGACTACACCGACCCCCGGGGAAAAAAAAATGATATGATAATTTTTTTTGACAAAATTACATCGAACAAAAAAAAAATTGAGGTCGATGCAATCATAATACCTACACATAAGGATTACCCTATGTTAAGTCATGTTAACAAAAAAGAACAAAAGAGGGATAGAAGTAAGTGTAAAGTAAAAAAAAATGAAGTATAGAAAGATAATGGGATAAGGATACGAAGATCAACAAATTCAAAGAAATATGAAGTATATCAAGTATAGACTAGCTATGCCATCATAAGTGAAAAGTGAAAAGATCAGATGAAGTACAAGAAGAATGAGCAGACAATGATATATCATGGTAAACAATAAGTTACACAATGCATATTTATACCAAAAGACACATAACTAGTTACCATTTAAAAAATAACATAATTTGCATGATAACCAAGTTAATAAACTTATAAAGTACCAATGATGAACTTATTATAGACATCAATTAATAACATCGCTATGGGTAGTTACCCATAGAGTACAATCAAGCGCTGGGCAAAGAAAAAATACATCACAACCTCACATAAAACATTTTTTTAATGTACTAATATCGCTATACATAGTTACCCCTAGCGCACAATCAAGCGCTGGGTAAAGAAAAAATACATCACAATGTCAGAAAAAATACTTTTTTTCTTGTCTTCATTAAAAAAAAAAAATGTACAATACCGAAATGTAATGATAAGTTAAATAAAAATAGTATCATCATTACAATTGTCACTGACATGAAAACGGATGTCCTGACCGCAAAACAGGATACAAGAATAGGTTTTTGGAATGTCAGGACAATGTACGAGACAGGTAAACTAAGACAGGTCACGGCAGAAATGAGAAACTGTAGGTTACACATTCTAGGGATAAGCGAGAGCAGATGGACAGGGGCAGGAAAAGTTAAAACAGCAACAGGAGAAACAGTACTTTACTCTGGAAGAGAGGATGGACAACACAATGAAGGCGTAGCCATTATTCTACAGAAAGGAATAGAAAGGACATTACTGGAATGGAAACCCATCAACAACAGACTGATAAGATTAAGATTGAGAGGGAGATTCATCAACACTACAATAATACAATGCTACGCACCAACGAATGATAGCGATGAGGAGGTCAAGGAGGAATTCTATCAACAACTGCAGAAAGAAATGGAATACACACCTAGATATGATCTTGTTATAGTAATGGGAGACCTCAATGCGAAAGTTGGTACACACAATACATATAATGAAAGAACAATGGGGAAATGCGGCAGCGGAACAGCAAACGAAAATGGGGATAAACTAATAAGTTTCTGTAGCATTAATAACCTGGTCATTGGAGGAACACTCTTCCCACATAAAGAAATACACAAATTAACATGGGAATCACCAAATGGTCGGGACAGAAACCAGATAGACCACATCATGGTTAACGGTAGATGGAGACATGCATTACAAGACGTGAAGGTAAGAAGAGGTGCAGATGTGGGAAGTGATCACCATTTAGTAGTAGCAAAACTGAAAGTGAAACTAAGAAGGGCTGCACCAACTGTAACTACACAGAAAAGGTTTGACATTAGCAAATTGAAGGACTCCCTTACCAGAAAAGCTTTTACGGCCGACATAAAGAAACGATATCAATTTGCCAAAAGTCAGGAAAAGACATTGACTGATGATATAGACCAGAATTTCAACAGCATTTCAACAATATACAAAGAAAGCAGCAAATCATGCTTGGGATTCCAGGAAAGGAAGAAGCAAGACTGGATAACACCAGAAACTTTAAACACCATAACGATGAGAAAGGAAATGAAAAGAAAGAAAACAGAAGCGAAGTCCCCCAGGTTAAAGCAACTATATAGCGAACAGTACAGTCAGCTGGACAAGGAAGTTAAACGCCAAACCCGAGCCAACAAAAGGAATTTCCTAGACGATCTTGCAAGACAGGCAGAGGAGGCAGCACTGAGAAATGAACAAAGCACAGTATACAAAATAACTAAATTCATCAGCGGAAAACGAGGTGCAAACAATATTACATTAGTAAGAGATAAGCAAGGTAATCTCATCACGACAGCAGAGGGACAAGAAACAAGATGGGCAGAGCACTTCAGAGAAACTCTGAACAAGGAACCAACAGAGACACAATTGAATGTTCCTGAGGCTGAAAACGATCTAGATGTGAATACAGACATTCCACGAAAAGAAGAAATCATCACAGCAATCAAAGGGTTAAAGAACGGCAAAGCTCCGGGACATGATAACTTAAATGCAGAGCTATTTAAGACAGACCCTGAGCTAGCAGCAGAACTATTAGAACCACTAATTGCACAAGTCTGGAAAACGGGGACAACACCATCAGAGTGGAACAAAGGAATAATTGTCAAATTGCCCAAGAAGGGAGATCTTGCAGACTGCAATAATTGGAGAGGAATCACTCTTCTCTCAGTTCCCAGCAAAATACTAGGCAGGATAATTATACAGAGAATTTCAAAGGCAGTAGATCACAAACTGAGGAAAGAACAAGCAGGATTTAGAAAGAACAGGAGATCTGTAGATCATATATTCACTCTCAGGAACATTATAGAGCAGTGCTCAGAATGGCAAAGACAGCTTTACATTAATTTCGTTGATTTTAAAAAGGCTTTTGACAGCATACATAGGGACAGTTTATGGAAAATACTGAGGGCTTATGGAATTCCAAGCTGCATAGTGTCAATCATAAAAAGCCTCTATGCAAACTTTACTTGCAGTGTTGGGCAGAGCAACCTAACCTTTGAGGTGAAGACAGGAGTACGACAGGGATGCCCCTTATCAACCACTCTATTTTTAACAGTCATAGACTGGGTGATGCACCAGACAACAGAGGGCAGTCCAAGAGGAATAAGATGGACAACATTTTCTACATTGGAAGATCTGGAATATGCAGATGACATTGCACTACTAGCACATTCACATCAACACATCCAGGAAAAAACGGATAGACTTAATAAGTTTAGTCAGCAGGTGGGCTTGAACATCAATTTAAAGAAGTCTGAGGTCATGACGCTCAATGTGAGCAATCCTGAGCCCATATCAGTAAGGAATAAGCAATTGGTACAGACAGATACCTTCACATACCTAGGAAGCATAGTAACACCAGACGGCGGGGCAGGCAAAGACATCAACATCAGAATGAATAAGGCAAGAACAGCCTTTTTTTAGCCTAAACAACATCTGGAAGTCCTCCCAATACAGCACAAGCACAAAATTAAGATTATATCAGAGCTGTGTGCTTTCTGTGCTTCTCTATGGTGCGGAATGCTGGAGAGTTACAGAGAAGGAAATGTCGAAATTGTCCTCTTTTCACACAACATGCCTAAGAAAAATTCACCGAATCTTTTGGCCGAATACCATCACTAACCAAGATCTGCTTACTCGTAGCAAGCAAGAGGACATGCACACCATCATAGCTGGCAGACGCTGGAACTGGTAAAGGAACGACACACTTATCAGAAACATAAGAAAGGATGACAGGATTTGTTAAAATATATTGATCAAGGTATTACTTAGTGTTTTATACTAGACCAAATCATTGTATGAAGGCGCATCATGGACAACTGGATCTAACTTAGGATTTATAAGGAAAGTGTAGTCACAGTGAACTGGCTGTGAGTGGTATTGAGGTAAATTGTCCTGTGCATATGTTAGCACAATGTCTGACACTGTTTGTTATGTCCATTGTATGTGAGGACAGAATAGTGCTGGACCATACAGGGGTTGTGATTATTTGTATTCCAGGTTTTATCCTGCAAACTACCAGACGATTAGGAATCAACTATCTCTGTTGGACTCTGAGGTGCAAGTGCTCTTAAAGTCATTGGAGCAAGATACCCAGCATTGTTGCAGTGTGGTATTACTGTAACACCTTTCGCAGGCGGGATGGCTGGACAAAGTTAATATATATTTTCGCTGATAAATGGCGATCAGCATAGGTCGGGCTTACGGATGGCCGACAGGTGTGTGACTATGTAAAACATAACATACGCGAATGTCAAAGGGTTCTGGTATACCTAAGTAGACTGCGATCACACACCACAGCAAACGTAGAAGTCAGGAAATGTTGTAACTCCTGGTAACGTTATACAGTTTATTGACGAGACGGTCACGTAGACATCATAGCAAGACAATGTACAGCATACTCATGAAGCAACATGTAAGTAAATCCATAAAAACGATTGCATAAACCACCACAGCAAATCATGGGGCATCAAGTACAAAATATCCATCAGGAAACATGAATCAGCAAATAGGTGAATAGGCTGCAGGACATAGCGGCACATATTTCATTTCATAATAGTACAGCAAAAAATATCATTCCAGTTCTCAACAGTCTATGACTTTGAATCAATATGAATACAATGCATTAACAAGCCAACGAGATCCGTGGCTTTGAATAATAAGTTCCCTGGGAGAAAACAACATTCTCTTCAACACTCTATCTATCTGCAAAACAATCCATCACAGAAATATGAATATGGAATAATGGCCTGTACAATCCGTGGCCTCCTAATATCTTCAATAAAGTACATTCAGCAATGATCAAATATTCCTTTTTACAAAAATATATATCCTGGAACACACTAGCAGAATGGATCATGTAAAATTCATTCAAGCGCAAACTCGCAGCTTGAGATGTGAGCTGAATTCATCCTCCTTTCCCCCCAAAACTAATTCATAGAACATTCGACCAGTTTCTATATCCTATCTTTAAATAAAGTAACAACTAGTCAGGTAACAGTTTAAACATTATTCCACATACAACCCCCGACTAAAAAATTATCTCATCACGCAGAGCGTGTTTACTAGCGTGTACAAAAATCCGACCCGTACATTCCCGTCTTTAACACTTAACTCCCCTTAGTTAAATTATGACTTAACAGACTGTCACAGTGTCGGTGGTGGTGATGAACCGGGAACTGGTCCAAAGGCACCAATTAGAGTATCATATGTCACCGCTACAGTGTGCTTTGAAAGACTGGTCCAAAAGGCACCAATTAGAGTATCATGTGACAGTGCTGGATCTTCTTTATGTAACTAGGTGACAGAGGCAGGCCTAGTCGTAGTCTACTCGAACTGGCAGACTATGTCTTTGACTTTATCTTTGAATTTATCTTTGACTTTATCTTTGACTTTATCTTTGACTTTATCTTCCAAGTAAGGTTATCTCTTTACTGGCCCTTACCGCCAGAGGTGATGATTCTTGGATGAGTCATGGTTTGGTTCCTTTATCAACCCAGGTCACGTTCTTCCCTCCTTGTTGTTGTGTAGCGACTAGATCGTATTGTGGCGTACCATGATATTAATTTTTGTTGTGCTATTACTCCTTATTTCTCACACCCACTCCATAACCTTCTATAAATCAAGTCAACTTGTGTGGTAGGTTCAACTTTATAACAAATTTATTTACAAAATTAAAGTTCCGACATTTTCCAATAAGGTGTATGGTTCAAAACTCCATTTCATGTTCATTTATCCAGCCCTTAATTCAACTTGTTCCAAAAAGGTATATTTATTGCCTCTTCTGCAGACTCTTACTTATGCATTTTTTTAATGTACTAATATCGCTTTACATAGTTATCCCTAGCGCACAATCAAGCGCTGGGTAAAGAAAAAATACATCACAATGTCAGAAAAAATACTTTTTTTCTTGTCTTCATTTTTGTTTGAAAAATGTACAATACCAAAATGTAATGATAAGTTAAATAAAAATAGTATCATCATTACAATTGTCATATGCTCAACGTTTATCAAAACACAGTATCATAAGAACAACATGGTAATGAAATGGTGCATTATCAGAACACAGTCATATATATAAAAAATATGGTAATGAAATGGTGCATAAAGATGAACCTACATACTATCTTAAAGAAGTTATGCCATATCCTAATACAATACTATATAATGTACTATACTATACTAATATACAATACTATCTACTATCTCCAGAGGTCTTGAAAGAATTTATGAATATGAAGATACCAAAAACATCTAGTGTGGCGTCAAACTGCCGACTGGTTTCATAGGAACAGCAAATCTTGCGATAAATACCACAGATTGAAGAGTAACAGTCTACTCAATCAATATAGCAGCTCTGACTCTCATGGAAAAGCCGTTGCTAAGAAAAAACACAAATGAAAATCTCTGTTTGGTAAAAGTAGGATTTTATGACAGGCAACAGTTAATTTTAATTTTAACCTATCGAATGTGGCCGTGTAAACTTCCGACCCCTGTACGATGTTAATCAAACCTTCCTCCGTTACACAAAAAGGGGTAACAGAGAAAGTAACACAGACGAACTTAGGATCATGAATTAAACAGGGTTATAAAAGTGTTTTATCAGTGTGTGATAATGTATGGTAAAGTTATGAATATACAAGATACCGACATCAATAGGCAAATCCATAAGATGGTAATAATGACCAAGAGTGTAATGATGGCTGACAATCTGAGGTTTTGCGCAAGACAAAGTAAATGCAGTTGATCAAGGCGTATATCTCGCAGGCTGAACTAAAGTCATAGCCTGTGTACTGGGCAAAGAAAAAAGTAAGAAAGATATAATAAAGATGTAAAAGCATACAGTAGTAAACCTGGACCTACGTCGAAGTTTAAAAGGAGCGCAGTGAGTGCGACAAAAAGTCGTAAAAGACGAAGATACCGAGCTAACCGGTCCAACAAGAAAGCTAAAGAAACTCATATGGTACATATATGTACTAACAACTAAGTCCGTACATGTGGCAAAGAAAACGCTAGTCATTGCAGCAAAGAAGTTGCAATCAACGTGACTGGATGTAGATTCAGTCGTAGCTATAAAATTAGTGTGTGTATAAGACAAAACTGAAGGATCTTCTACTATAATAGTAGTTAAAGAAGAGTCAAAATTAGAATAACGACATACTGAGGTATGTCGAACTGGGTTACAAGAAGCACTGAAATTAGCATGATGAACAATCGTATCATCAACACTGCAAGATTGCACTAAATTAGCAGAATGTATTCCGTTAACAGAATGTACCTGGTGAAAAGATTTTGGCATAGTGGCGGCAGTAAGATTATGTTGCCGTTCCCAAGCAGCAATTTGTACCGGCGCACACACCTTTATACCATGTATCTGTCCGACAGTAAAGTCAGCGATAGGTGCTCTGAGCATACATGCATGTATATAACCAGTGAAAAGCGGTGTGGCAATGTGGACTATGGCAGTCGGAAAAGTCTCAACTGTCCCACCAAATGTCACACATTTCACCATATTACATGTAGCGCAAGATGGATGGACTAGAGACTGTCTAATTCCAACAGTTGTGCATCCAGAATCAAAGAGAATTGAGACGGGATTATTATTTACAAATCCTTTATATAGAGTAAGAGACCCTCTTCCGTCATGCGCGGCTAAGGCAGGAAGAGTGGGTAGAGGATGACCGCAACTCAAGGTAGTTATAGCTGTAGGTTGGAACAAAGTTGTGCACTCCGGGCACTGAGATGCTCTCTCGAAATCGAAAGCAGAGCAAGCAGTAGCATTAGAGACACTATTATCATTGTTACCTTGATCATTAATAAACTGGGGCTCTTGTTGAGCAGAGTTAGCATGGCGATGCGATCTATTATTTGGAGATCTACCGTCATATAGCGATCTATCGCGACTATTATCTCTAATAGGAGCATTGTTATTTGCTCTATTGAAACTATTGTTCTGATTTGAACCCCAGTTAGCATTGTCGCGATTACTATTTCCTCTTTTATCAAAATATCTATTCGATGGATTTTGTTGTTTCCGAGAAAAGTTATTGTAGGGTTGATAATCTCTATTGTAGTTACCCCTTCCAAAATGTCCATAATTGTTGGAACCAAAATGTTGAGGACCATTAAATTGTCTCCAGTTCCTTGAAGGAGAATTACTACGTGATGGACCCCCTTGGTACTGTCCAAAATCACGCTTATCTCTCCTACCAAAATTGCGATCCGCACTTTGAGATCTGCGGCGCAAATTAGGACCATATGGTATTGCTGAAGCCACGGGTAAACCTTCTCTGACCTCAGAGTGGCTGTCACATTTGGGTGTACAGTGACGTATTGGCGACAGTATTGTTCCATTTCCATTTGTCTTTTCCTATCTTCAGCCTCTAATTTCTGTTTTTCCGTTTCCAACTGAAGTTTTCTCTCTTCTGCCTGCATTTGCAATCTTCTATCTTCGGCCTCCATTTTCTGTTTTTCAGCCTCCATTTTCTGTTTTTCAATTTCCAGTTGAAGTTTTCTCTCCTCAAACTTCTGAGCCTTATCGTATTCCACACGTGCGAATTCTTCTAATTTCTCCGTAGGCATACCCAGGGCTTTCCCTTGTTTAATGAAATAATCGAAACTAGACATTATGTCTAATTATAAGAGATAGATAACTTGTCAATATATTTCTGGAGAAACTCACTTTATCCCAACTCAGAGGGTGACAAGTCCTTGTTTAAGAACTTGTACAATTACCTTTAACTGTTAATAATGTAATTAATTACCTATATATTTATTATGCATTATAATATTGACAGTGCATGACAAAATAGATAGTACAAACAAGAGTGACAAGATATAAAGCACAAATGACCACGTTCGCAGAATCAACTAAACCTGAAAGCAAAACCAAAGAAAAAATATTGCAAAGAGTGCAATGACACTGCGAAAAGTAAGACAATACAAGCAACAATACAGTGTATAAACGAAAAATTGGTATATAAATCAAAGATAGTAAGGGGAGGAAGAGACTTACAAACAAATTAATAAAAAAAACTAAGGTACAGAGAAAAATGTAATGACAATAACACTGAGACGTTTCGCCACACCTAAACAATTACTGTCGTGAGGGACAAGTAACGGTCTGAACCTCGGAAAGGTTTTTAGCCTTGAACCTGAATTACCGCTCAATTGAGACTCACAAACTAAAACCTATCGAACGGTCATGAAGGCCCTATGTGAACTGGGATATTCCCTTCATAAGTCACCAACTCCAACCGCCCACTTAAACATGAAACATATAACGTAGAATATGACATAGAATAAATAGCTTAAGTTGAGAGGAAGGCCTGATAACAGCTACAGTGGTATAGTTTACAATACAAATAACCACTTATCTTCAAAAGGAAAAAATCCCGGCCTCCGCAACAACAACAATGATGTACATCAGGTATCACACAGTCTGAAGAAATCCAATGGTGATCGGTACTGGAACTCGAAGGTGATAGCGGCTTTCGAACAAAATTCCTAACATCGGGTGCTGAAATCCTAAGTTGGCGCACGAGAAGAAGGACTGGAACACTGCAACTCTTGACTTGAATAACTTGTGCATAAAAGTCAGTACTGACAACACTGTAAATCCAGCTGAATTGACATCACAGTAAACTTCTGTACTAGGCAACACTCCATAACACTGTTATGTTACTCGTTTATAGGGCGATACTGTCCAACTACTTCTGTACTGTTTATACCCCGAATCACTGGCGACAACTTCTGTTACAGTGTGGTATTACTGTAACACCTTCCGCAGGCGGGATGGCTGGACAAAGTTAATATATATTTTCGCTGATGAATGGCGATCAGCATAGGTCGGGCCCTTCAGATGGCCGACAGGTGTGTGACTATGTAAATCATAACATACGCGAATGTCAAAGGGTTCTGGTATACCTAAGTTGACTGCAATCACACACCACAGCAAACGTAGAAGTCAGGAAATGTTGTAACTCCTGGTAACGTTATACAGTTTATTGACGAGACGGTCACGTAGACATCATAGCAAGACAATTCACAGCATACTCATGAAGCAACATGTAAGTAAATCTAAAAAAACAGTTGCATAAACCACCACAGCAAATCATGGGGCATCAAGTACAAAATATCCATCAGGAAACATGAATCAGCAAATAGGTGAATAGGCTGCAGGACATAGCGGCACATATTTCATTTCATAATAGTACAGCAAAAATATCATTCCAGTTCTCAATAGTCAATGACTTTGAATCAATATGAATACCACAAAAAATATATATCATGGAACACACTAGCAGAATGGATCATGTCCATTCCCCAGCTCTGCCAGAAAATGTACTGTCACGAAAAATCATCTGCTTAAAACAGCTCAGTACCAAAATTCATTCAAGCGCAAACTCGCAGCTTGAGATGTGAGCTGAATTCATCCTGTTTTCCCCCCAAAACTAATTCATAGAACATTCGACCAGTTTCTATATCCTATCTTTAAATAAAGTAACAACTAGTCAAGTAACAGTGTAAACATTACTCCACATACAACCCCCGACTAAAAAATTATCTCATCACGCAGAGCGTGTTTACTAGCGTGTACAAAAAATCCGACCCGTACATTCCCGTCTTTAACACTTAACTCCCCTTAATTAAAATATG
This sequence comes from Oreohelix idahoensis, assembly GCA_024509875.1. Lineage (NCBI taxonomy): Eukaryota > Metazoa > Mollusca > Gastropoda > Stylommatophora > Oreohelicidae > Oreohelix > Oreohelix idahoensis. Next base: position 25,496 of record JAMPIV010021730.1, read on the forward strand.
ACTTAACAAGCATCCACTGCCTGGAAATTCACAGACGTGTTCGTCCATGGCAGGAGCGTGTTTGATTTCAACATAAAAGATAAGTGGCAAAGAAAAGCCACTGGTCAGCCTATTCAAACTCTATCACCAATATATAAAATAAAAGGATAAAAATACAGTGTATGATGAATTCTTGTGGACAGAATGTATCTATTACTACCTTCACAGTTCAACTTAGTGACAAACTATATTGAATTATAATATTAATCAGTGTAGAAAAATTGAAACTTAAGTACAGTATTCTGTTTGATAATTAAAGTTTCTATGTTTATTTATTTTATGATGTAAATATATTTGAGTTACTTCTAAGTTGCCTAACCGAAAAGAGAACCGGTATAGGGTAAATAAATTGTAAATATGAACCACCAGACTTGCAGAAATTATTTAAATTGAGTTCCACGTTTTGTTGATTCATATTATATATATATATATATATATATATATATATATATATATATATATATATATATATATATATATATATATATATATATCACAGTGTGATTAACACAGCTGTGGACTGGCGGTGCTCCGCTGGGGGCGGGTACATAATGTCAGTCGGGTGTGTGAGGTGTTCTCATACACTTAACAACACGAAACTGCGAGGTCAGCAGTTCAGGGGTGAACGCAAGGGGCGTTCTGATTGGGCAGTGAAGAAGAGAGAGGATATGGAGAGCGAGGAGGTTTTTGGTGATGATGGCTGACTCGGATTGTGGAATGCAAGTGGATACTTAGTGACAAGAAGATAAGGCATTTGGTTATCTGAGATTTTCATCAATGTGTTACACTTTGCTAACTACATATATGTTTGTTTCATGAGTCATGGGAGGATCACATGATGGGGTTATCTTCCCTATTGCAGTGTCTAAGGCAGCATAATTTAACGGCACGGCCGAGTAAAGTTTGCATAGGTTTTAAAGAGTTAAATTTCTTAGGACATACTGTAGGTCATAATCACCTGAGACCGGAAGATGTGACAGTCACAAAGATTTTACAGTTGCAGACATCTAAAGCAAAAAAGTAAGTGAAAAGTCTAATTGGACTTGTGAATTTTTATCACAAGTTCATCCAACAGTTCTCTTCCATTGCAGCTACACTTACCTCGCTAACGAGTAAGGGGATGCCAAATAGGGCCGTGTGGACACAAGATTGCGAGATAGCCTCATCCAGAATCAAGAGGGTGTTCTCTAGGAAACCCATCTTACTGATGCCAGATTTACGCAAACCCTTTGTTTTGCGGACAGACGCATCTTCTGTAGGAATTGGAGCTTGTTTATTGCAAGACCAGAGTACCTTACATCCAGTGATGTATGTGAGTCGGAAGCTGTTGCCGGCTGAGACTAGGTACTCCACGATTGAAAGGGAGTGCTTGGCAATTGTGTGGGCAGTTTCAAAGTTGTCCCGGTATTTGATAGGTACACATTTTGTATTACAGACAGACCATCGACCACTCTCATTTTTACAGTCGTCGAAATCGACAAGCTCGAAATTAACTCGTTGGGCTCTCTTACTGCAGCAGTACAAATTTACTGTTTTACCCCTAGAGGGTAAGCTCAACGTTGTAGCTGACACTCTGTCTCGTGTGTAGAATGGATGTTTTTTTCTTGGGTTTTTCCACCACACGATGTTTAAGGGGGTATGCAAGATATGTGAAGACAAGAAGGATATGAAGGTATACTTGGCTCAAAAGCCGGATGTTGGGTGTGTGGAGCGCGCCCAGCCGCCTTCCAAAAGAAAAAAAAACAAAAAAAAACTTCGGTTTTTTTCCCCCCGGGGGGGGGGGGGGGGGGAGAAAGAGTAGATGTCACAGTGTGATTAACACAGCTGTGGACTGGCGGTGCTCCGCTGGGGGTGGGTACATAATGTCAGTCGGGTGTGTGAGGTGTTCTCATACACTTAACTTAACAACACGAAACTGCGAGGTCAGCAGGTCAGGGGTGAACGCAAGGGGCGTTCTGATTGGGCAGTGAAGAAGAGAGAGAATATGGAGAGCGAGGAGGTTTTTGGTGATGATGGCTGACTCGGATTGTGGAATGCAAGTGGATACTTAGTGGCGAGAAGATAAGGCATTTGGTTATCTGAGATTTTCATCAATGTGTTACACTTCGCTAACTACATATATTGTTGTGATTTTGTGGTGATAATTATTTGAATACATTAGACAGAGTTGGGAACATTGCTAGTGTTCGTTATTACTTGAATGTGTTCCACTTCACCCCCTCTCTCTCTCGTGTGTAGTATTTTCGAGGACTAAGGCATATGTGTATTTAATACAAAATACCCTGTGTCATATATATAGACCCTAATTAGTACCCCTAGCATAATTAGACATAATAAACTATAATAATAACACATAATATCAAAGGAGGATCTTGAAATGGAGCAAATAGACTTTCAGGACATCTACTCTCATCACACCTGGAGATTTATTCAACTGGATTCTATCATTTGATGTCAATACACTCTTATTCTTTTCAGAAAAGGGGGTATTTCTTGTAAGACCAGTCTCTTACCTGGCACTATCCTGGTATCATCTGATACATCTTTTTCTCCAGGATACCTTAAATTTTAAATAATAACAACCCTTTCGTGACAGTGGTGTCTCAGTCCGGGAATTCAGTTACTACCCTGGGGTCTTTTCTTTGAGACATTCAGTCTTATGGTTATCAGTAGGAGTGATACAATAATAAAGATAAATGTAAGAAAAATAAAAGCTAAATAAAGCACATTGTAATATTGGTGAGTAAAAAGCAAAATCTTGGTGACTGAATACGCTGACAGTGGTCTTTAATTAATTACATTTGTATTAATTAAGTCTGTAATTAATATATTGATAAGAGTGTATGAGAATGGCAGACTTGGCAAAGTTTAGATCTGCTACAGTGCAGTTGGCAAAGGAGTTTGTGTTAAGTGGGGAGGACCTTATTAAATAAGTCACTACTGAATGTGACACGTTTATAGAGAGAGAAGATAAGAGGTTGGAAACAGAAAGAACATTACAAATAGAAGCTGATAGGGAAGCTAAGAAGTTACAAATAGAAGCTGATAGGGAGGCTAGGTAAATAGAAGCTGACATGGAGGCTAGGCAAATAGAAGCTGATAGGGAAGCTAGGCAAATAGAAGCTGATAGGGAGGAAAAGAGGTTGCAAAGGGAACATGAATTGAGGCTGAAAGAGCTTGAACTTCAAGGACATGTTACAGGAAATGGAAGTAGCCCAACTACCTCTGACATTAGTGCAAGTCAAGGTGCCTCAAATGGAGCCATGAACTTTCACTTAGATCCATTTGTGGAGAAAGAAGACGATATTGAGTCTTATCTAAGTCGCTATGTAAGGTTAGCAACTAACTATGGCCTAGAGAAAGAGAAATGGAGCCTTAAGTTATCACAAGGGCTGAGAGGAGCTTCTTATGAAGTTTTTGCAAAACATGGAAGAGAGGAACAGGAATATTATGAAATCTTGAAGCAGGCATTGCTGGTTCGCTATGAAAAGAACTCAGAATTTTATAGGAAGAAATTCAGAACTGCTAAGCTACTTTCTGGAGAAACTTACCACCAATTCTCTGCGAGATTAGAAACCTACTTGGAGAAGTGGACTGCTCTAGGAAAATGTCAAGACTTAGAAGATATGGTCATGATGGACCAAGTGAGAGAGTCTATACCTCCAGACATGAGACAATTTCTTATGGAACAAGGTGCAGAGAGATTGGCGGAGATTTTAACAGTTGATGAGAGATATCAAGCAGCTCAGACAGAAATAGCTGGAGTTAAGAAGAAACAGGAAAATAGTAGGCCACCCTGTTACCTATCACTTTGCTCACAGGCTGGTAATTCATCGCTGTGCGCAATGGAGCAGAACGCGAATACGCTTCGATTGTAAAAGCGTGCGAGTTGTGGTATGTGTGTGACACAGGTATTTAGTGTATGACGTGGACAGGGTCTTCTGCGGGGGGAACGAAGGTGATCGTTAGGACAGTTGTGGCTGGCTGGTGTTTTTCGAAGTGTATGGATTTTTATGTGAGAGCGACAGACCAGTGTTTATTGTTATAAAATATTTCAGAGTCAGGATAATTGACTCAATTCATTAAGAATGTGTGCCTGATTATGTGTGGCTTAAGGAGATGGACAGTAAGTGATTTGAATCAATACGGATTTGTAAAGTATGAAGGCGTTGTAGACGATACATAGACATTCTGACTTTAAACCGGCACAACGACATTATTGCTTATGGCTGCTACTGATCACATTTGTATTACTGGTGTAACGTCATATCATCATATGCTCTCAAAAGAAGTGAAGTACACTTATGTTGTATTGTGACATATTAAATGTGATAAAACGTACAACAAGCTGTTGATCAAGATTATTCAAGTTGGCCATTCCGTACGTTACTGTTGAGACTGTTGTTTATTATATCAAAATATCTTACAAGACCAGTGCAGCACATTAATATACTCGTTACCCAATAGCCTTCAATAAGTATAAGGTAACAGTATAAAGTGGTGGCCAGTATACACGGGATTTCGTTCTACCCACAAGATTTTATCAAATGATACTACTGTCCCTAGCCACATCGACGAATTTTACAGTATCGAAAAGCAATAGAAATTTCGGCGCAACCTATGCCAACCGGTTTTCTTCAAACTAGGGCCGGCAAGAAGAAACTTAAAGAGTAAACAACACACTTCAATCATAATATTTGCTGAACTTTACCAATAGAAGTTCGTATTTTCTTCATCAGCATTTTTGAGACGAAAGTTATCATCACTCTACGCAGTTCCAGGTTGGATTCGTCAGGAAAAATTAAAGTAATCAAACAACATTTCTGCAGTCAAGACAAAGCACATTCATTCAACCAGTGAAACAAGATGGATAGTTCTACATGTGGGAGCAATCTGCATCGATGAAATTTCGCTCTACCTGTTGCATATGTTGGAGGCAACAATACTGATGACTTGATGGACCTTATTTTGAGAGACAAAGTACTTTCTTCCATTAGCCCTGATTTTTTGGCCTATTTACATGAACGGAAGCCAGAATCGTTACAATCCCTTGAGTTGTTAGGGCGCCAGTTTATGACGGCACACCCAGGGAAGAGTGTGAACAACTCTACTATTAAAGAGACATTACCTGTTGCATCAGCTCATTCAGTGCAGATAAACAACCCTAGAGCTCGATCGCAAAGTATGGATAGAAATTTTGGCAGGAATAATGACCGAAATAGTGGATCATTCCGAGGACGGTACAATTTTGGCAATCAACCTTATCAATATCAGAGAAACTCCCAACGATATTTTGATGGAAATAGACCATCACAGGGTTACTTTCAATCTAACAGAGGATGGCGTAGATCTGATAATACCTACATGAACAGAGGAGACAGATCCTATTATACAAAGAACAACCAAAACTCTCCTCCATCTCAACACTGTCCAGGTTGTACGTGTCCTCAGCATTCTAATAATCCTCAGAATGGTAGAGAGAGTCGGAATTATTACCGGGGTAATAACTTTAATCGCTCTCGGAGCATGGATCGAAAAAACTCGAACTGGAATCATAATACGAGTAGTAACACAGGAGCAGTTAATCCCAATGGGGAAAACACAAATATTGCAAATGCGTGTGCAGCTGATTTATTTAATCCATCAAATTGTTCAGAATGCAGCACTCTGTTTCAGCCAGATGTGGTCTCCAGACTTTCCTGCGGTCATCCTGTGCCCGCGTTGTTACCTGCATTAGCCTCTCATGATGGAAAAGGCTCGCTAATGTTTCACAGGGGTTTTTAAAATAATCAACTAGTTTCAGTCTTGCGTGATACAGGATGCACAACTGTTGGAGTACGCAAATCGTTTGTAGACCCATCTTGCTGCACCGGGGAGAATGTAAATGTGTCATATTTGGAGGCACGGTGGAATTCTATCCTGTGGCCATTGTGCACATGGATACTCCATTTTTCTCAGGTCAAGTGAAAGCTTGTTTATTACAGGAACCAATTGCTGACATAATCATGGGCAATATTGTGGGTATAAAAGCGTGTTCACTCCAAGATATAGAAATCTGGGAACGTCAGCATATACTACTCGCTAATATGGTCGTTACAAGAGCACAGGCACAGGCTCAAGAGGAAGAAGAAATGACTAACAATCATGACAAGGAGGAAGATCAACATCTTATGCCGATGATAACGAAGACATCATTTATTGATATGCAAAAGAATGACAATTCTTTAAAAAGATTTTTCAAATTGGTAAAATCAGATGATGTCGGTTGCTCGGAAAGGTCACAACCTTGGTATACAATTAAAAATGACATATTAATTCGTAATGCTAGAGATGCTACATCGGTACAGCAGCAAATTATGGTACCAACCAATATTCGACCTTACATTCTCAGACATGCGCATGATACAAACTGTGCAGGCCACATGGGCTTTGCTAGGACGAAATATAGAGTCTTACAGCATTTTTATTGGCCTGGAATAGTCAAGGATGTCAAATTATTTTGTCGTTCGTGCAAAACATGCCAACAAGTGGCTACAAAGGGTGCTTACCATAATGCACCTATACAGGCTGCGGATATTTCGGTGCGACCATTCGAAAAAATGGCCATAGACTTAATAGGTCCACTGTCAGTTCCGTCAGCCAGAGGTCATAGATATGTCCTCACCTGTATTGATATGTGCACCAGGTGGCCGGAGGCAATACCTCTTAAACACATTGCTACCATCGATGTGGCTGATGCACTATTCCTCATTTTTACGAGAGTGGGGTTCCCTGACAATATTTTATCAGATAGGGGAACACAGTTTGTGTCAGATGTTATGTTGCATGTCATGAAACTATGCAATATTGATAGATCTCTTAGCTCTGTTTATCATCCTATGTCCAATGGCATGATAGAACGTTTAAATAAAACGCTGAAACAAAAACTGGGGAAAGTGACCACGACGTATCCACAAGACTGGGATAGAGTGCTCCCAGCAGTGCTGTTCGCTTATCGGGAAGTCCCAAACGAACACACTGGGTTCTCGCCTTTTGAGCTCATGTATGGTGCTCCACCACGAGGACCCATGTCGATAATAAAACAATTACTTACAGGTTCGGAGATGACTCAGGAATGCCAGTCATCCTATGAGTATGTGGTGAATCTACGAAAGACACTTATAGACGCTTGGAAAATAGCGACTGATTCATCTGAAAAGGCAAAAGAAAAAGCTAGATCTCTTCAAAACCGTTGGAAAAAGTTAAGGAAATTACTTCCTGGAGACAAAGCTTACGTCCTGCTACCAACGAGAGAGAATAGCCTTCTCATTTCGTGGAGTGGTCCATATGAAATTATTTCAAAATTGACAGATGTTGATTACATTCTTGACGTGAAAGGCAAGAATAAAACCTTTCACATCAACATGCTCAAACAATTCCTTGATAGACCTGAATATCTCAAACCTATCTTAGATGCTGTTAATGAAGTAATCACTGATCATCCTATATCTTACTCTTCATTGTCAGTGATTCAAGAAGAACCCACTTCTTTTCATGATGTACCTTTGCAACTTCCTGTCATGTATCTTTACCCGACAGAATCATGGGTAAATGTATCTATTTGTCCGGATCTATCCAGCGAACAACAATCTCAAATTCTTTCTATTCTAGAGTCATATCAGCAAGTTCTGTCTAATATTCCAGGCCGAACGTCTATAATCACTCAAGATATTAGACTCACAGATCACAAACCTATTAAATTAAAGCCTTACCCTATCCCTATCCACTTTCAGGATCAGGTTGAAAAAGAATTGGGTCAAATGTTGCAGCTTAACATTATTGCACCATCAGAGTCTGCTTATTTTTTCCCAATGGTTATAGTCAAGAAGAAGGATAATAATATCAGATTATGCATGGATTTTCGTAAACTCAATTCCATAACGGAGTCTGACGCAGAGCCAATGCCAGTTCTTGACGAATTACTGTCAAAACTTTCTAAAGCAACCTACTTTAGCAAATTTGACTTAGCCAAGGGTTATTGGCAAATACCTCTCACGGAAAACGCAAAACCTTTCACTGCTTTTGCTACCACTAAGGGTCTCTTTCAGTATAATTTCATGTGCTTTGGCTTGGTAAACGCACCAGCGACTTTCGTTCGGATAATGAGGAAACTATTTTCTCATAGGGCTGATATCATCTCCTATATAGATGACATTTGTTTGTTCCACAACTCTTGGGACGAACATGTTTCTGGATTGAAATCTCTTCTCAAAATTCTTCGCTCTAATAATCTGACAGCGAATCCTTCGAAAGTTCAAATAGGTTTCAAAGAAATTTCTTTCTTAGGTCACAGAGTGGGCCATGGATTTCTGAAAACTGAGGATAAAACTATCTCGAAGATTCTTAACCTATCAATTCCTAAGACTAAGAAGCAGGTGCGGAGACTTCTCGGCCTTATACAGTTCTATAATAAATTTATGCCTCATTTATCTTCAGTTACGTCAGTCCTGTCTGAGTTAACTACGAAAAGCTCCCCTAATAGAATTGTCTGGACGGAGGCCTGCAACATAGCTCTAGTCCATTTAAAGTATTACTTTTCATGTGCACCAATTTTAAAACTCCCTGATCCTCATCTCCCATTTATTCTCAGGACAGACGCTTCGATGTACGGTATTGGTGGCTCCTTGATGCAAGAAGTAGATGGAATGCTTCATCCAGTGATGTATGTGTCGAGGAAGCTCACAAAGACAGAAACCAGATATCCAATTATTGAGCGCGAGCTTCTCGCGATCATATGGGCTGTCACAAAGCTTCAGCGTTTCCTTCTTGGTTCTCGTTTCATCATTGAGACAGACCAGAAGGCCCTGTCGTTCCTTCAAAAATCCAACATGAAAAACGCACGAGTCGCACGTTATGCAATTAATTTGCAAATATATGACTATATCATTCGACCTATTGAGGGCAAGTCCAATGTGCTTGCAGATGTTCTGTCGAGATGTACACAGACAGACCTGCCCGATTCTCAAGGATATGACATTGCTGCGACCCATTGACAAAGGTACACTGCTGATAGTCTACAGATACCTCGATAACTTAAAAACGCTATCTTGACAATATCCATAACCAGATACATATTACCATCGTTATCAAGAGAAACAACTCAAGTCTTTGAAGACAAGATAAGAGACGTTTTGTGTGGATACATTCAAATCGTTTCACACTACATCAAGTTCCATGAACAGTACATAAGATCTGATTTCCGGACAGTCATGACGTATGCGGTAAAGGAACCAAATCAAACAGTATCTCAAGTAAACAGTATAAGGCTCTTTGTCATATCTTAATGGCAATCCTTCACAAAATGACTGGGATGCTGAACTTTAAAAAGATCATATGTCCTATTCCAGCAAACGAACTTCAAATATTGGGGCTCAGAGACTGTGACACTCAAGAGGCAACATATGAAAAGAAATCTCACACAAGAAACAATCGATTCGATACGCCTATGGAGAACTTCGCCATTTGAACATTCTTTTTTGTTATTACTTAAACCAGTTATGTGACTCTAAAGTGCTAAAATTGCAAATAGTAAGCTTTCACACTAATGAAAGAAGAACCTATCATTGAAGACACTCAGAAACTATAGTTAATTAGTTTTACACAATGCTACAGACAGCACACACAGGTTCATGTGGACATTTACATTAACGTAATTATTATACTTACTTAATACTATTTAATTAGTTAGATCTTTCATTTCATTCATCTTTTAATTAAATGCATTCAGATATTTCATTTTCCAAAACTTCACAATTTCACTATCATATTTCTTCACATTTCATTGATTTTTCTCATTTTTCCATGATGCTGACTACATTCCATAGACTGTTGCTCAGGTATGACATAGACTGGACGGTAACTTCTCGCATTTTCTAAAAATGACTTCCTATATGGAAAACTTTCAGTTTTTGCTGGGGGGCGGGGTAAAAGTGTTACCTATCACTTTGCTCACAGGCTGGTAATTCATCGCTGTGCGCAATGGAGCAGAACGCGAATACGCTTCGATTGTAAAAGCGTGCGAGTTGTGGTATGTGTGTGACACAGGTATTTAGTGTATGACGTGGACAGGGTCTTCTGCGGGGGGAACGAAGGTGATCGTTAGGACAGTTGTGGCTGGCTGGTGTTTTTCGAAGTGTATGGATTTTTATGTGAGAGCGACAGACCAGTGTTTATTGTTATAAAATATTTCAGAGTCAGGATAATTGACTCAATTCATTAAGAATGTGTGCCTGATTATGTGTGGCTTAAGGAGATGGACAGTAAGTGATTTGAATCAATACGGATTTGTAAAGTATGAAGGCGTTGTAGACGATACATAGACATTCTGACTTTAAACCGGCACAACGACATTATTGCTTATGGCTGCTACTGATCACATTTGTATTACTGGTGTAACGTCATATCATCATATGCTCTCAAAAGAAGTGAAGTACACTTATGTTGTATTGTGACATATTAAATGTGATAAAACGTACAACAAGCTGTTGATCAAGATTATTCAAGTTGGCCATTCCGTACTTTACTGTTGAGACTGTTGTTTATTATATCAAAATATCTTACAAGACCAGTGCAGCACATTAATATACTTGTTACCCAATAGCCTTCAATAAGTATAAGGTAACACACCCCAAACCAGGATGAGTATGATAATTGGGACCAACAACACAGATACAAACAAGACTATGACAAACCTAGATTTGATCATAGAAACAGGAACCCTCAGGTACAAGATAAGAAACCCTACAGACAGGGAGATAAGTGGTGCAAAATTTGCAAAATGAACAACCACAATACAATTGAATGTGGTAGGAAAGTCCCTCAATATCACGCTGCATGTATGATAACAGTGGACAAGAGAAGGAAGAAACTGACAGATAGTCAGGTAGATCTCCATCATCACCCCACCTGTGAAGAAGTAATATGTAACGGCACTAAGATAAAGTGTCTGTATGATTCCGGATTGGAATATACTCAGTTGCGAGTGCATTCTTGGTGCACCCTGATCAATACACCACAGAAAAAGTGGACATACAAGGGGCATTAAAAGGAACAGCCACTATGACACTTCCCATAGCAAAGATCAATGTAAAGACTCGCTACGTGGAAGGAGTGAGTAGTGCAGCAGTGTGTGAAGATCCTAATTACCCGCTGGTGATAGGAAGGAGATATGTCTTCCCAGGGAACCCAATAAAACGTGTGGTCATGGCAACACTCCAGACCAGGTCAAGCCTTAAGAAGGAGGAGGGAACACCACTAAATATTCATCCGAAAAAGATGAGAAAGGCCCAAGCAAAAGATAAAACATTAAAACCTTGCTTTGGCAAATTGCCAGACAGCCATAACCCCCCTAAGAAAGGAGAATTTTATATGAAGAACGGATTGCTTTATAGAAAAGCTGGAACATTATCTAATGGCGATGGACAGCTGGTTCTACCCTCTTCATATAGGGAAAAGGTTATGGAATTAGCACATGTTGTACCAGACGGTGGACATAAGAAAATTGATACCACCTGTCAAAGGACATCTATAAACCACTATTGGCCAGGCGTTGCTGAAGATATTGCTCAGTATGTGAATGCCTGTGATCAATGTAGCAAGGAAAACCCCACACGTTAGGAAAATCATCAGGACCTAGAAAAGCATTGGGGCGGACGTAGGCCTGAAAATAAACATAAACCGGTAGACAGAGGGGATAGGATGGCACCTTTTCACCAACCGTCTTCCACATAACCAGTTACACTGGCAACTCTCCGTGTGGTACAGAGAAGAAACACAACCCAGTCCACCCCGACACAAATTGGATCGAAATATGTGAAACTAGATAAAAATAGCAATGAGGTTAATAGGCCATCTTTGCATATGACAAGACGGGGAATCCCCAAGAAAATCGGTAGTGGACGACTGGTGTGTGCTAATTTGACAGCACAGATAACATCAGCATACTGCCGTTTACATTAGAGAGGGTATCGGCAACAGTGGTAGTTGGCCGGCCCCTACACAGTCCATTGGAAAGATGAACACGGACATGGACTGAGATTTTATATTATATTGCCAAGCAAACGGGAGAATGGATTTCTTTGTGTAGGAAATTCATTTCCCCATATTTTATATTATCGCTCCAGTGAGGTTTAGCTGAGAGAACCCTCTGGTGAACATAGACTCTGCCTGGATTTGGGAAATAATTACAGTAACAGAGTCACTAGTGAATCTAGATAAGGGCATTGCCAGATTCCAGTCAAGCCAGAGCTCAGACCATTGCTGGCTGTGAGCACTTCGGAGGGGCACTATGAGTTCCATATGTTGCTTTTGGGTTGAAGAATACTCCGAGTGTTTTATCCAGGATGATGAGGAAATTACTGGACCCCTGATAATGTATGGATCTTTTTAGAACTGGCCAGCACTGATAAAGCACTGATAATGTAACGTTGTTAAAGTTGGTTGTTAACAAATGATGATAAAGTCTATCCCAGGGTAATTGGTACTGTTAATGTATATTTGGTAAAGTATATCCCTCTTGAAGTGATTAGACTGTTGTAGTACATGCGCCCACACAGAGCAGATGATAAATAGGTTAGCTCTGTATTGTCCCTGTGTATAAAGTCTGTAGTGAGTGGTATGAAGGGTACAGTCACTCACCCTGTACTGTCAAGCATAGATCAACGAATCAGACTAGTGTTCATTTCCAATTGGCGGCACATAATTTATTCACACAGTAACATCAATCCGGTACGATACACTACACAGGTACAACAGGATACACAAAAATCAATAATAATCAACTGCGCAGAATGTCACATCTGTTCAGTATGATGTAAACCCTGTTTACATCGCAGTTCTAATGTTACATCAGTAAATTCACCAGAACGACTGCTGATACTGCAGTTACAAAACGCCACACAGGCTTAAATCTATAGGAATACTTCAACGATTGCATACACTGCAATTATCAAAACGCCACACAGGCTTAAATATATATATATATACTCAAAAGACTGTCCGCTCTGCAGTCTACAAGTAATCTGGCCTACACAACTCCTGGCCTTATAATCTCTTCAATAACTCTGGTATCTGTTCACAAGTAATCTGGCCTGCACAAATCCTGGCCTTATAATCTCTCTTTAAATAAAGTAGAAAAACATCCGACCCCCCCCCCCCCCCCCCCCCCCCCCCCCCCCGCCAGAAAACTCTCCCTCCATAAGGAACAATGGCCTTACCATCTCCTAGCGCCGTTCCTGCACAATAGAAATCTATCAGGGAGGTAAATATGATTCAAAACATCGGCCTGTAGACACCAAGGCCCCAGAACATGTCCTTAACATAAAGTACACCTTATCTTCTCTTATCTGCAGTTAATCAAACCTAAAATAGGCAAATAATGGTACACCACGAAAAATGGCCAAACATCGTTCCCGTACACTACCCTTGGGAACACACAAAACACAGGGCTGACTCCAGTCAACGCCCAAACTTAGACTCCCTCTCCGACTGCCACGGGAACACACATCTCCCGCCAAACAGTCACCGGACTCGGCTGTTCACGGACTAGCCGTGAGCTATTCACAGCCGGCCGACACCAGTAACAGAATAACTAAATGACTAGCGCTCACACGGCTTTCTGTACACTCTGTTTTTCTAAACATATAAATGTTTAAACAACTCACAATTTAAAACAAGCCGACAAGTGCTACAACCCTGAATTCACACTGTTATAAATCAAGCATAGTACGGATCACGACCACATCACCCCTTTTTGAACTAAAACCACTAAACCTAACGCAGACCTCCCCGCTTCTGGAGAAAAACATGATTATCATATTTTTGAATGCCCCCACCACCCTACACCCAATCCCCCAATAGGGTCACCCTCAGCTCTCAAATATATGCTTACCATACCCATAGCTCAATTACTGCACCGTTAAGGTCAAAAATAGGCTACCGTCGCCACCAATAAGCTAAAGCAAGTGACGCAATCCTCTCCCCAACACCCTTTCCACCATCAGCACCCACGTCCCTGCCCTCTAATACATCACCGATAATAACTCCACCCCGCCTAAACTACAAGTTAATTGTATTTATTACATTGTAGACCCCACACACTGACATAATAAATATGCCCCCCGATACCCGACCAGTCACAGATCAAACAAGCAGAAGCATGATCAGCAACAGAAAAATCAACAAAGAAATCCGAAATAGAAAGAAAGATCCATACATACCTAATAAGTTAACAAATCCTTGCAAATAAAATAACTTAGAAACTGTCCCCCCCCCCGACCAATCATTTAACAGTATACTAATCCATATTCCAATAAGTAAAAGCATACAAAGAATGGAAGTATAATAGAAGTGTAAGAACCTGCCACAACGTATAAAACCCAATAAAGCCACACACCAGTCCCATGAAATCACCCCAGGTAAGCAAAGCACTTACCGTATATGAAGAACCGCTTACCAAAGACAATGGAGTGAAATATAAGGAATTTCAATTCCGAAAAGGGGAAGAAGGAACTTCCACAAAATATTGAGATGCCATAAGAAAAATGAGCAACAATACATCCCAACAAAATCAATCCGAACTAAATGTACTCGCCGATAATAAAGTAATTTAGCTCAAATTTACAACACGATCCTTATAATCATAAACTAAAATGGACTTTACCATAACACAGTCCAGGCAATCAACACAAAAAATGTGCGAAATATAAAAATATCACAATCTCACACAAAAAAAAAATATTTACTATTTTACCAGCCGCATCTACTCCCCCAACATCATTATTACCCCACCTTAATACAAAAGCTATTTGGCACCAGAAAAAATATAACAATGTCAAACAGAAAAAATACATTTAGCCAAAAAATTGACAATACAAAAAAAAAGTTTCTAATAACACCACCGCTAAGTGTAAATTAAAACAATACCCCGTAAATTTACATTTTGTCTAATTAAATACTATAACTAACCAACGCCCTACACACACCACCACACCGCGCCACACCCAGCTACACCTCCATTTAGCACCCCACTATGAATCGACATCTAACCAACAAAAGACTAGACCCACACATCATTACACGCCAGACAAAATACACATAATAACAACGCAGTTACTAGTTTTACTCCAGAAAATTCAGCAGAAAAAAAGCACATGGGCAAAAAAAAACATACCAGTAAACCAATGTTTTCCCACAACAAAATATGTTTTTTTCCAAATAACAAAGTACAAAATCAAAATAAATAACACATACAAGTTTAGTTTTCAAAATTAACATATTCACAACAACAAAATAAGTTACTGGCAATAACCTCTGTATATGGTACTAATATTAAGTTAGACCCATACACCAGATCATCAACTCCCCTAGACAAAGAACAAAATACCGATTTTAACCCCCTCCAATCCCCAAGATCTCTCAGAAACAATTCAACAACGCAATACTTCACATACTCTAATGATGTTGTGCATAGGGCTTTCAGGCAAATCTCATCCAAGTAAACAACATATTAGTCCAACCTAAGAACCAACAATAGGCCAACCCCAACATATCAATGTTTTTGATGAATCAATCCAACTCATATTGCAAGATTCAAACTTCAAAATCCAAACGGAGCAACCTTATTGTCGCAACAAATATTTGGTCCCCCCATAAGTGGAATAGTCCCCCCCCTTCCGGACCTAGGCCGTTATGAAAAATATTAACAAATCCCACTAATCACCTCATTACAAAAAATACTAAAGATAAGTCACTTACAAAGTTGATAATGGAAAATAGAAATTTCACAGGCAAATCATAATACATACCACCATATTTTATCCCACACAAACCATCCATGACAATCGTAACCATAGAATTACGAAAAACGTGCATACATATGAACATACCACAATACGAAACTATGACACTATATAATGTACCGGCTACCATGCAATAACAATAATTCATTATCCATAAAGCAATACAGCATAAGCCTCCCAAGAACAAACACTGTAGCAATCTACAACCAACTCCTAAAGATACACGCCCCCCCATAGAGGTCCATACAACCCTCCCCCCACCACCCTCTGATAGTATTCTGTAAACTCGCACGGGCGACTATCCCCACAATACGGTCCCCAGACTGTCATGGTTGCAACTTGATTAGTCAACCTCGGTCTTAAGCTCAACACGACCATTCCACCTCACACCCTAACAATGGGGCCCTCGCCCAGCGAATGAGTTCCTTAAACGCAAAGCCGAATACTGTGAGACCAACGGACAAATGAAAATGTCCATTGACAATCAACTTCCCCTCACAACATTGAGTACACAAAGCGGAAATGTTAGTCTGCACAGTTTTAACCCCTAAACGTGTGGCAGTGAAAACCGTCCCGCCCTCTCAATATAGATGCCGCCCCATTTCCTATCGTCACATACGCCGATAACTCCAGCCCCCCTAGGAACATCCAGACTCGAAAGAGGTCATTCCCAACAGAGGCTGAACTTAAAAATCCTGCCAATAATACACACACCCGTTAGATAATCCTCTCAAACTCAAAATTGCATAACAAGCAGCACATCCATCCCCACAAACAAAACTCCTTACTGTTACCATTGCACGATAACACACCAAGTTTGTTCGGTTGTTGTGCAACCCAGCCTATTATGATTAGTACCCATTTCCCTACGGCCGGCCTTAAAAATCCCTCCTCCCCCGATGGATTTTCCCCCCCCCCCCCCTCAACCATAACATTAAACCGCTGAAATCCCCATTCCCCCACCCATTTCTTTCACAGCATAAACTATTTCTATCTCCCCCCGTACAAATGCTTACACACATTGCCAGTACAAGTGAAACACACCCAAATTCTTACGTTAACAACTAAATTGGGCATCAAGTATTACTAAAAGCTTTGTCCCCTTGATATAAGAGTTTATCAACAAGAACTTTCCATAATCACTCAATAACCTGGCTATATAGGTGATAGTTGAACTTTAAATTGAAACCAGTTTTATCACCATTTTTTTGAAAATCTGCTGAATATAGACTGTATAACGGTCCCCAGATCAAACCAACGATGCTAATACTCTTCTCAAATACGAGTCCAGCTACATTTTTTCCAAACCCCCCAAGTACGTGTCAACAGAACATTGTATTGCAAACACCCCCCCCAACAACATACCGGCGGTTAAATCCATCAAAAATGTTCCCGATACTTGGCGTACTCAGCAAAGAAGTATATGTACCGAAAATGCTCCTTGCTTGTATTTAAGATTGTTGATCCAAACAACCTTCTGTCCTCAACTAATAAGTCAAACATAAGATCCCGTAAACAATCCCGAAACACGAGCCCCACTAAAACAACATCTACTACCAGCAAACCATTCACCACTTTTTCCTCAGAACTGCCCACTACATCCAGCATTTCTATAGTGCAGACCTCATTCCCCCTCTACTACAAAAAAAATGATGGAAAAGGGAATACCCAGCAGAAATTCCTAATGTCCCCCAGATGTTAAAAATAGCCCTTACGGTCTTCTACGACGACTCCACCGTGAGTACGCGTAAACGTTTCTCAACTTAGCAGAAAAAATTTGGGCCCCCAGTGTTCTCTTCCTTTTATGGTTTTTGCACTTGTCATAACCCAACCATCTTACAAGCAAAAGTCCTCCTTGATCAGTAAGACAACCCCTTTTCTCTAAAACAACACTACCAAAACCATTACCTCTTTTTCCTCAGAAATCAACTAATACTCAGCATTCCAAGTGAGATGTCTTTCGCTTGTTGCTTAATTAAGTCATTAGTATGTTAAAACCTTTACTCTTCTCCTCCATGAGTAATTTCTCAATTCAGTTCATGTTCCTTTTGTGCAGCCCATCAACAACACGTCTAATCTCTGGGCCTTATCATCTTTCCTCTATTTGTTCTCCTTTGTGGTTCCTATTTCAGAATCTCTTCTTTTGCACGCTTTCTATCTGTGGCTGAAGAAGGGCCAACCTGAGCCTGAAAGACCAACTTTAGCAGCTTGGTGCTCTCAACGTCATTAATCTTCCTTCTAATCTTCCTCGGAAGGATACGTTTTTATTCTTTTTCCCTTCAGTTTGGCTACTGAGAATATCATTATCATTCAACACATCATGGAGCATATCTATATACATCTTCTCACTTACATTGCTATCAATCTTTACCTTCTCATACATTTCTCTCTTATTTTCAATCTCCTGCTTGAGATAACTAATCTCGCCATTCTTATATCCTATCTGACCTTCTAAGTTTTTTAACTTTACTGCATTCAGAGTCTAAATGCTGCATTTCATTCACACTAGAAAGCTCCAAGTTTGATTTATGCAAATCAATTGTGAGTTTAGACACTGTTTCTTGTAATTTTTTTCTTTTCAGCACTATCCTGTAAAAACTTACCTCTCTCCTGCAGAGTCCTCTGTTTGTTCACTTTTTGTTTGTTTCTCATTCTTCAATTCCCTTTTCTGCACGTCAGAAATATCGTTGTGGATTATTTTGCATATACCTTGCACAATATGTCCGTGTTCAACCTCAATATATTGTTGCAAAAACACACGAAGATGCCGTAGCAAATTAACCAAATCCTTAGCCATTACAAAATTACAAACTAACTTAAAGTTATGTTCAGCAAATGACTCCAGGGATGCTGACACATTAATCAAAAAATCATCCAGCCCCCATGCTCCAAGTCGTGGGCCTCACAATCCCTTATTATCTCTACCTACCACCAATGCACACTCCAACATAGGTCTTATATCTCTAGGATCTACATCACACTCAGGATCCATATCAAAATCCATAGTGACTTATTCACTCAGTTCCCTATATGTATCTTCTTCTTCTTCTTCGATCCTTAACCGCCGACCGTCAAAGCAGTCAGTGGCCATCACGCCTAGTGGCGTCTTATAGGGCAACAACAAATTGATTCCACTTTGCACGGTCGGTGGCCATCCTTCGTACAGTGCCCCAACTCTGGTTCATTCTTTGCATCTCAGCCTCCACAGTCCTCCTCCAAGTTGTTTTTGGTCGGCCTCTCTTTCGCTTTCCTTCACGGGTCCAAAGCATAGCTGTTCTTGTGATGGCATCGGGGTCTCTTCTGAGGACATGACCAACCCAGCTCCAGCGTCTGCCAGCTATGATGGTGTGCATGTCCTCTTGCTTGCTCCGAGTAAGCAGATCTTGGTTTGGTGATGGTATTTCGGCCAAAAGATGCGTTGAATTTTTCTTAGGCATGTTGTGTGAAAAGAGGACAATTTTGACATTTCCTTCTCTGTGACTCTCCAGCATTCCGCACCATAGAGAAGCACAGAAAGCACGCAACTCTGGTATAATCTTAATTTTGTGCTTGTGCTGTATTGGGAGGACTTCCAGATGTTATTTAGGCTAAAGAAGGCTGTTCTTGCCTTATTCATTCTGATGTTGATGTCCTTTGCCTGCCCCACCGTCTGGTGTTACTATGCTTCCTAGGTATGTGAAGGTGTCTGTCTGTACCAGTTGCTGATTCCTTACTGATATGGGCTCAGGGTTTGCTCACATTGAGCGTCATGACCTCAGACTTCTTTAAATTGATGTTCAAGCCCACCTGCTGGCTAAACTTATTAAGTCTATCCGTTTTTTCCTGGGTGTGTTGATGTGAATGTGCCAGCAGTGCAATGTCATCTGCATATTCCAGATCTTCCAATGTAGAAAATGTTGTCCATCTTATTCCTCTTGGACTGCCCTCTGTTGTCTGGTGCATCACCCAGTCTATGACTGTTAAAAATACAGTGGTTGATAAGGGGCATCCCTGTCGTACTCCTGTCTTCACCTCAAAGGTTAGGTTGCTCTGCCCAACACTACACGTAAAGTTGGCATAGAGGCTTTTTATGATTGACACTATGCAGCTTGGAATTCCATAAGCCCTCAGTATTTTCCATAAACTGTCCCTATGTATGCTTTCAAAAGCCTTTTCAAAATCTTTGAAACAAAATTTTTATGTAAAAGCAGTCTGCAAGATCTCCCTTTTATTTGGGCAATTTTGAGAATATAACAATTATTGCCTTTGTTCCACTCTGATGGTGTTTGTCCCCCGTTTTCCACAACTTGTGGCAAATAGGGTGTCCTAATAGTTCGCTGCTCAGCTCAGGGTTCTGGTCTTAAAAGCTCTCGCATTTAAGTTTATCATGGCCCTTAGCTTTACCGTTCGTTAACCCTTTAACCCTTTGATTGCTGTGGATGATTTCTTCTTTTCGTGGAATGTCTGTATTTACATCTTAAGATCGTTTTTCAGCCCAGGAAACATTTCAATTGTGTCCTCTGGTATTTTCCTTGTTCAGAGTTTTCTCATGAAGCGCCTGCCATCTCTGTTTCCGGTCCTCAGCTGTTCTTGATGGATTTCCTTGCTTACTCTTACTAATGTAAATATTGGTTTGCACCTTGTTTTCCGTCTGATGAAGTTAGTTATTTTGTATACTTGTGCTTGTTAATTTCTCACATGCTGCCTCTTCTGCCTGTTTTGGGCAAGATCGTCTAGGAAATTCCCTTTGTTTTGGCTCGGGTTTGGATGGGAATGGGGGGGGAAGAGGGTTGGCATACTGGTG
>JAMPIV010021731.1:0-75912 GCA_024509875.1 Oreohelix idahoensis
GTGTCTTGTATATGGTTAAAGTTAATATGTAGTGACAGGATGGTTCCTGTGGCCAAGATCACTTCTAGGGTAGTAGACGTATCAGAAACCGAAACAAGCCAACATCAATTAGAATTATTTGAGCCACAATGGACGAAGTGGACGGTATACATTTTTATTAAGACTGTGACACTGCTCCAAATTCAATACAGTTCAGGCCATTATACAAATGGCATATTATATGCAGTCGTCGATATAACTTAAGGCAGTCCGTTCATGTCTGGAACGTTGTCCTTTTCATTCTCAACATTTTTAATATTTATTCACACTCGACATTGAGAAGCTATACTCCCTGTAAATGCAGATAACTAGATACACTTCACAGATGATGTATTAGTGATGGAATAACACAGGGATATCTACTGAAATTCCGTTAGCTCAAACACATGCGTCCACTCGCCATGACACACAATGGAATAAGACTTAGCAGACAACCTCCTCACTTCTGCATTTTTAGTTTCACGTCTGCCAAACAACCATATTGGCATGACGTCACTTCTTGAAGTGTGTGCCTAGGTGTGGCAAGGCACGATTCTTTCAACCTGCACTGGTATACTTCGGATATACTTCGGATGTTTTATTAGCACAATAGCTAGCCAATAAAAGAACTATATATCAACTCTAGTCATCATCATCATCTTTGAAGCATCGAGCCACCCACTGCAGCTGGTTCCCTTGCAGGAAACCTACACCAAGCAGTCACATGCTCTTGCAGCTGTAGTTTCTGTTGCAATTTATTTGACATGATGAGGTTGCCAGCCTCATGCACAACCTCTTATTAGTTGCTTTGTATAATACGTGATACCTACTGCAACGTTGATAAGTACTAAGCCTGAAAAGGACTACTAGGACCTAACAGCTGACATGGTAAAGTTCTGCTAAAGGCTAACTCTGAAAAGAACTGCCAAATTCACTGACAGCCAGCGCCTAGAAACAGGAGAACCTCTATGTGACCTTCACAAATAAATAGCTTATGGCCATAGTACTGCTTTATTCCATCTCCACTTTTGGCAAAAATTGACCTGACGTCATACATCATATAGATTAATCTATCATCCTGTACAATATCTTATAGTTAACAATTTAGATCAGAGGTTTTCAATCTTTTTTTGCTCACGGACCCCTTCTGAGCCGCATTTACCTATGTGCCCCCCCCCCCCCCCCCTTCCCCATAAGTCACGGTTAGCTGGAAAAAGTGTAATTTACCATCTTACTGTGACCCCCTAGAAATATGGCATGGTCTTTGGGGGGGGGGGGGGGGGCATATGGCCCACTTGAGAACCACTGGTTTAGATCATGCACAATTTCATTTTAAAATGATACTTCCTTCATTTTCAACTAATCCCCCAAAAACTTTGAATGCGTTTTTTCTCAAACCAAGCTGAAGTCATCATTCATCGCCATTTTCCTTTGTGTTTCCTTACGGAGCATGAGCTACCATTTCAGTTGATAGCCTTGCCGTTTCTCCCTTCCTTTTTTTTCTTCCCCTTGCAAGACGCCTGCGGGGTTCATATCCTTTTGCATTGGTGGTTTTTGCAGTAATATATTTTCCATGATGACTATGAGGCTGCCAGATCCATTCATAATCTCATATTAATCAACTATTTCGACATGCTTGAAGGAGCAGCGGTTGTATTCGCTGTTTGTCTCCTCAGAAGCACCCGTAAATGGCACGGAATGAAAAACTTTGAATTGGACCAGGCGTATTGCCAACGTCATCAACCAGTTCAATTAAATATTGCTCTTTCTACGGTGCTGGATTTCTGCACACTTCATAAATAGCTTCAGTGACCATAACGCCTAGTGGCGTCTTGTAGGGCAGCAACAAACTGTCTCCACTTTGCTCAGTCGACAGCCACCCCGTGTCTGGCTCTTCTCATTACTATCCGTAGCCTCCACTTCCTCTGTTATTCTCTCACCCATGCAAAATATAAACAAACTCCCACTCGCCGTTTCTCTCTCTCTCTCACACAAAATCACAACGAACCCTGTCTCTCACCCGCTGTTTGCTCAGTTATGCCTAGGGAATCACTACCACTGTAGCCTCCGCCCTAGGTTTCTGTTTACAAGCCAGGCGTTGATGGCTTCCCTGAGGCTTATAATATATTCACACACACACACTATGGTAATAAATAATAATAAATTCTTTAAGCACCAAACACGGCGCATAAGGCAGAAACCAGTGCTCTCCAGGTTGTTCGTTGTGACGCCACTCCTCTTAGCTCTTGCACATTATTTAGGCCCAACGTTCTTCCTTCTCTTATTATTGTTCTTCTGAGTGTTTCTTTTGGTCTTCCTTTTTTCCTCTTACCCTCAGGAACCCAAGTGAGCGCCTGTAGTGGTATTCTGTTGTTTTGCATTCGTAGGACATGACCGATATAAGACCATCGTCTTTTCCTTATATAGTCGGAGACATATTTCTGCCTAGAGTCTTCTCTTATTTGTCGATTAGTCTTGAATTCTTTCCAACTGATGTTCATGAGTTTTCTAAGACATTTGTTCTCGAATTTATTCAGCTTGTTCTCCAATGATTTTGGTAAGGTGAAAACAATGTCGGGTAGCCCCACACTCCATGATAATTATATGTGGCCCGAGTTATAATCATACAGACATCTCAATTAAAGATAAAGTCTGCAGGTGGCTTTTGCACGTGCAAGGATCTAACGTGACAAGACGTAAGGGTCTAGGGAAATGTTTCCCTGGCGACTTTAGATACAGGAATAAGACGTAATCTGATGCAACGCTAGGCAGTCTTTCGAGCGACCTGAGTTCGTTATTCTAGACGAGGGCGGAAAAAATGAAAGGTAAAGGTTTTTCCCCGTGTCCACGGGTTCTCTGCGAATCAAAGAAAACAGGGAACTAGCAATTCTCTACAAGAAAGGTAGAATAAATGGACCTTTAGCTAGATGCCGCTCTCCACGTGCAGAGGGATGAAATTTTGCATGTCCAACGTAAGATTGACGTGACCAATGCCAGACATAGCGCCATTAAGAGCTATAAGACAGAAATGTGGGCGTAGACAAAAATAAAGAACAAGACAGGGCCGACCACTTGGTTAAAAGTGACAGAAATTCCATTCTAATCACGACACTGGCCGTCTAGGGCGCAGTACTGACCTTTGAGGGGTGCGGTTTTATACAGACTATTTTTTTTAAATCCATGTATATATAAATATATATATATATATATATATATAGTATGTGTGCCCTGTGTCACCGTGGGGTTTGCCCAAGCATTATTCATGCTGTTGTTAAGGTGAGATAAACAGTTAGGACAGCTCACAAGAGAAAATAATGAATGAAAATAATAATATTGCTAACTGACAACGGTTCAGAATACCGGCTCACGTTAATTAATAGTGAGTGATTATCTTGAGTTGTAAATAGAAAGTTCGAGAACAAGAAAAAAAAGGCTCGACCAATAAATTTAAGTAAAAAAGATTTGGGTCAGCGAATCAGAAGAGTGGCGAGAGAAACACACCACACGAAATGACCAGAGGTCATTAGATGAACAGTGAGTCAATCGGGTTGTGCTTCAGGAAGAAGGTGTGATCGCTGTGCGGACAAGATGGATCCTTCTGTGGTTTTACAGATAGGGTTGATATGAAAATATAATTTTTAGATGTCCCCAGCCATCACTAGCCAGTGTTTATTCTATCGGGGAGATAGTATTTTGTTTCGTGTAGTTCACAGGTAAGGTGTATTTCTGAAAGAAGATCAGCGTTTATGCTGTGGTTTTTGTAAGTATTGAACTATGATTATATTTTACAACGAGTAGAATTTTGTTTATAGGAGAATATTGCAGAAACACGATTTGTTAGTTCATTACGAGCACTTTACGAATATATACTAAGAACACCGGATGGTTATAACGACTATGTGTTAAGTAAAAAAGAGGCTTGTAGACATATGACGGAAACTAGAGATATTATAGAGGAACCATATTGAACAAGGTTCGAAGTGTCCCAGTATTGTACAAATGATTATCAAGAAAAAGTGAATGTCGACTTTATAGAAGAATTTCAAATATGCTCTCTCACTAGTAAGTATCAGAATGGTATAACATACAATTTTTTTATGCATGAGATAAATTTTGTTGGGCTAGGTAGCAGTTATAGAGACCTGTCTGACCAGTTCGGCGAGGAAGATATTTAAGTAACAAATAAAGTATGGAATGCTAATAAAGAGCATTGGTATATGAGGAAATAGGAGCAGGTTTTGGGAAGACTAAGGAAGTCTACGGAGAAAAGAATAAGTTAAAGAGGAATATGGACGTTACGAGACATAGAGTTCATGTATGAGTTAACCTGAAGTACCAAAGACCCAGTAAAGGCTTCTATGAGAACTCTATCATTTGAATGACCCATTATACTTGTTGTTTTATTAAGTTATTAAAAGTTTGTTTGAAGGAACAGAATGAATTTGATTCCATCTTAATGAGTTGCTGATCGTATGCCATGTACATTTAAACTACCACTATACGAAGTTACTATTACATCAAAGAAGGAACGGAACGGATTTGAGTTGTACAGAAAACGATAAGAGTATCATCCAGGAATTAACACCTCTGGAGGAGATGGCCAGTAATGATATCAACTAAATAACTTGAAAGATAAAAAGAGAAGTTGTAAACTTAAATTACGTCACTAGGCCTGCCATCTGCCACCTAGTGTCAATAGTGATACAACGCTGTTACACCTGCAATGCACACTCTTTAAACTTGGTAGTCAACAGCTAAGTGTTGTCTGGTAGTAACTAATTTCTTCAGTTTGGTTCAACAGATCTATAATTATTTATCTGAATCGACTCAGCGTTGGCAAATTCTAACTAGCCATGTATAAGACTTAGGCATAACTGTTAAGCCAATGAGCGAAACAAGATGGAAGAGTCGGATCGATGCCGTGAAATCACGGAGGTATCATCTCGGTAAGATTTGATGCTTTAATAGAGAACTTTAATGACACAAGCCTAAAAGGTTCATCTGGAAATACTTCCTGAGTTGAAGCTAAGGCCCTTGCTGACGTAATTTGTAAGTTCAAGTTTGTTGTATCTCTTGTTATATGGTTCATCCTTTCTTAAGTCAGTCTTACAAGCAAGCTGCTACAAACTAAGAAAGCTGATTTAAATTCAGCTACAAGCCAATTGCAAGTGACTAAGAATTACCTTGTATGTTGCAGGTGTGATGAGGGTTTTCAACAAGTTTTGACCAATGCTACTGAGATTGCAAGGGTGCTAGAGACACTCCCAAACTTTTAGATACAAAAAGTTAGATAAAGGAGAAACAAACAGCAGTTTGAGCATGAGGCCCAAGAAGAGGCACCACAAGAACCGAAACGTAAATTCAAAGTAGGTTTCTAATATGCTTTCTTAGACATGGCCATACAATCTGTTGAAGAGAGATTCCAACAGCTATCACAGTATAATTCCCTATTTGGCTTCCTGCATGATACTTAAAGTGTCGATAAAAAATCTACTTTAGATGTACGAGTACTTAAGGTCTGCAAGAATTTGGAAAAATCATTGATGCGCATTGGAAATAAAGATATTGATGCTGAAGATCTGTGCTGTGAACTTGTAGCACCATAGCTCGAAGACTTCCACAGTCTATACCGTCACAAGGAGTACTTCTCTTCATACTAGAACAAAAACTCCTGGATAATGTGCCTAATGTTTCTGTTGCTCTAAGGATCCTTCTCACACTTCCAGTGTCAGTGGCAAGAGATAAACGCAGTTTCTCAACGCTTAAACTTTTAAAATCTTACATACGCTCAGCAATGTTGCAAAAGAGACTAGTTGGCTTGGTAACTATACCAATTGAACATGTCCAAGCATCAGCACTTGACCTGAAGGAATTGGTGACAAAATTTGCAAAGGAAAAGGCAAGGAGGTGAGATTTTGATGAGCCTGAAGTTAACACTTTTAAGAGACTTAAATTTTAACATCACAATTCACAAGATTATTCAAAATGATGTGTGTGCTAAAACATTTTCATTTTTACATGCTTTTATTTAACTTCACTTGTATGTCACTTTCATATCACTTTCATGCAGGGCTGGATTAACCATTAAGCAAACTAAGCACGTGCTTAGGGCACCAAGGGTAGGGGGGGACCACAGAATTTTCCCTCTAGCTATCATACCCTCAACTCTCTTCTCTTTCACTGCCACAGTCGTCTTTAGTCGAATTTTGTGTAATTTTTAATATCTGCCGTGTTAATCAGAATTGTTATTTAAAAAAAAAAAAAAGTTTTCTTTGGTATGGTGAGTGACTGAAAGTGTCAGAGTTCAGTATGTTTGCCTGTCTTACCAAAGTTTTTCTGCATGAATTTCAGTGGAGTCTTGTTATGAAGAAAATTGAATTCTCAGTCTCTTCAGCATTTATTGAGTCTTAATGTTTTGTCAGTTAATCAATGGAAGCGCCGGGAGTGGGGGGGGGGGGGGGGGGGGAACCATTGAGGGGCATCAGTTGGCCTTAATCCGGCCCTGCTTCCATGTCACTTTCAAATCTTGCAATCGATGTTTCAATCACTTCGAGATGAGCAATAGTTCTGAAACTTGGCTTAGTTGTGTATTCCCGATGACAATATAATAGTTAATTAAAAATTCAAGATTACTGTATGTGGTGTGCTTTATTTTTTTCTATGCGTAAAACAGGGCAGTACTCAAACAAGTGTCTAGCTAAATCAAGGGAAACAATTCAAATTATAAAATTATGAATCAAGGGAAAGTCGAGTTCGATCTCTAGATGGCCTTCAAATTGAAGAACCTGATTGCACCAAATTAACAGGCACAAAGCCATGTACTATTGACGCTCTATAAGAAAAGGATCGCTTAAGTAATTTTAGACCAGATTTACAATAAGTAAAAATATTGTTTATATTTTAGTATGTCATAGTTTTTCTAACACTAAAAAGAAGAAAATAAAAAATATTTAAAAAAATATTTTAAACACACGCTTTTTGTACACTAAAAACCAAAAAATAATTTTTAAAGGAGTTTATAGCTTGCAGTCAAAAAATGTAACATCAAATTGACAAAAAGCGTGGGTCGCTGATTCGGCATGAAATTAACTTCAGCTTTATACTTCATTAGACACTTATGGATAAAATATATGATAAGCGCTTAAGCGCCCCCCGCTTTTTGGTTAATTTGATGTTACATTTTTTTACTGCAAGCTATAAACTCCTTGAAAAATCATTTTTGGGTTTTTAGTGCATTAAAAGCGTATGTTAAAAAAAAATTTTATATTTTGTATTATTTGAGAAAGATAATCAAAGATTGTTGTATTTATTATTTTTGCAACTTAACACATTAACTACCGCAAGCCGCTATCAGCGGCTCACAAATTAATCCCATTTGGACCGCAAGCCGCTCAGAGCGCCAATCTAATTTTAGTAATAAAACGAATGAAAAATGTACCGAAACACTCTCTGATCTGGTTCGAGATTTTAAGTTGCCACCGGAAAACAAATTCCCAAAGCATGGTTGTTGTAGAACACTGGAAAATTGATATTATGTTCATATTTTTCAGCATTTTGGGTTAGTTACCAAATCGTGTAAAACTGTTTACCGTGGCAACTAGTGATAGGACTACAAAAAATGCGTGTACATCTCGTCTAACAGCTGAATAGGATAGAAACGTGTTTCAACAATTAACTGATAGATCTAGCGACGAGGACAAGAGTGAAAACGGTGTGCACATTGATTGAAATTGTGATTTTGATAGAGATGGGGCGCAAGCAGTTATAATTGTGAAAATATTGCAAGTCCTCGGCCATCAGAGGGCCGTTAAATAACAAAAACCTCTATTAAAGTTACAAACGGTGTTTATTGTAATAGTACATTCATTTATCTTTAAAATGACATGTAATTCATGAAAATCTGTAAACAATTACGAAAACTACAGCTTACTTTGTGCAAACACCTACAGGATGAAAATGGGGAAAAAATTTAATTCGGCCACAGTGTGTTTTTCAATTCGGTAGTTAATGTGTTAAAATAAATTTAGCAGTTTCAAGCTTTGTTCTTTTTATTTCTTCTACAAGACATCTTTGAAGTAAGTCTTAAAACATAACGTACGGCTCTGAAACATAAAAGGGAAAAAACAATAACAGACTTTCATAAATGAAAGCGTTTGTAGAACAGAAAGATTGAAATGGTATGACATGTTCACCAATCTGGAACCAGACAAATGCTATGAGAAAAAGATGCCGGCGATGGATAGAACACCCTTCGATGAAATTTGTTGGTAGCATTGCTAGGCAGTCTTTGTTCTGGAACCCGCAAATATACGAGACAGAAATGAAAATGATCAGGAAGACATGGACAGGTTTTGGCCTGATGGCGTTGGAAGGAGGACTTGACATGCTTTTGTGGAAGTACGATGGCACTTGGGGATCTGGAACTGAAAGGTAAAGAATGAGTGAAGTCTTATGTTCATCACTTAAGTTCTGCATGGAGGCATATCTGAAGTCATCCTTATATGACCACCAGCTAAGTGCAATGCTATAGTTTACAGATGTGGAAGTGAACTTCTGTCTGTGGGGCTATTTACACCCTCATTGACACTTGAAATCCTCTACATCTTCTAAGAATTACCCTTGTGGTAAAATATGTTGAGAACCCAGCATTGCCCACTAAGTACGTAACTCTGGTTTCTACCTGGTTGACGGAATGCAAAAGGATCTCACTGTGGACCCGTGATAGGTAGGGGGAACTGAGAAGTTGCAGGACGTGAGAACTCATAGCCAGAGCGCAGTATTTTAGCTCTGCATATTTGGATGGTGGGGAGTGCACAGTATGCAGCACGCTTCTTCCTCTTAGCTTGGGACCAGATGGGATGATCTTTTAAATGCAAGTCAAGATGGAGAAACTGGAGCTCTAACCTTCAACTCAACATGTTTCGGAATGACAGAAAAGCCATACGAAAAGCCTAGATTTACAGTGTAGATAATACCCAGGACTCTTCGACGTGATATTAGATGCAAAGGAGCGAGAAGCTCAGCAGCCCTAGTTAAACAACAACAACAACAATCACTTAAGTTCGATTCATATCGAGTAAAGTAAAGTGCAAATATGATGAAATCAGACTATAACCAAACCATCGTTTGAGGCGGCCATTGTGAGAATAACACTGCACAGCGGCGCACCATACGGCACGTGGGATATACAAAAATGCGTAGTAATGCGTAGGTAATGCGTAGCTGGCAGAGTGGATTGTGGCGATTCGCTCCCGTGGCTAGGCGGTGGGTGCAGTTCGGAAAGTCCTGGTTCGATCCCGGTAAGCCTATCACTTTTGTTGTTTTTCTGTTGTCTGGTCTTCTACTTCTTTATTTCTCACTCAGTGCCTGATAACTGTCACAGTATAGATGTTCTACAAAATATTAAGTTGGTCACGCTGTGAGTGGTGACATTGAGATAATTTAAAACCCGTTTTGGTCATGTGACCTGGAAGGAAGTGCGCCCGAATTCTGGCGCGGAAAGTTAGTTGAGTTTCTGGATACCGACCGGAGAGGTCGCTGTGTTGTCCCCTGTCAGCATTTTCGCTGGGATATTTGGATGCCATTATTGTTCATGGATAGTGCTTGTCATTTATTCATGTGGTCAAGTTTAGTTTGCATACCTTGTATGTCTAGAACAGTGGTGTAGTTTCTAGCAGCATTCTTTCGTAATTCATTAAATGAGAAGTCATTTGTAGTTAAGTGTGGCTTTATTAGATTGCAGAACTTAGCCGGTGAGCGAAAGTCATTGTGTTGTTCACTCGGTATGACATACCCGCCGTTGTGATAATGGTAAATTGCGTTGTTGATTATTGCAAGTTATTTTGGCATCCATGTTGCATTGTGCTGCATATGTATTTCTAGCCGTGTGTGGCTACGTTGTGTACATGATTATTTATTAAAGGGAACTTAGCCTGCTACAGGTGTTATGGTGAGTTTATGTCAGCTAGTCTTTGTTGTGGTCGTATTCTCAGATAACGAGTCTTGATATTGCTAGTATTATGATCCATATGCTGATGGTGATAAATCCACAATATTACTAGTCCTGACAATAACATACCTTTGTGTGTTGTTTGTTTATTTATTTAATATAAAAAGTTAAACAAATAAAACACCTGCAGTACTAATACATATATATTACCTACACCCAGAGCCGGCCATGGGGATTTTTCAAGGTAGTGCGAGGTCTTGTGATGGCGCCCCCTCCCCGTTTTTCCTGTGCAGTACTGAATGTACTCTTACGAACATCGATTTCATGCAACTGTGTTGGATTACTCTGTAATTTCCGCAGGTGTAGTTAACTGTAGAATTTTACAAAAACGTAATACACAAATGTTTTTTAAAATCATATTGTAGGTAATTTATTTCTTTATTCATATTAAATTACTAATGAGCGCCCAATGCGTTTTTTATAGACATGTAAGAAAACTATCAGCTTCATATTGGGAAATAACATTTACTTTGAAATTTTATGTTTCATTTTTCGTCTTCTTTTAAAATTGTTGTCTTTATTTATTTTTAAAATACAAATTTAGGTACCTACAAGTCGGCGACTAGGCCGCCCAAGAGCCGACACTGCCTGCGCTGTGCCTAAAACGCGTGCATTGCAAACAACATAAGCTGTAGCTAGAACGCCTGCAGTACCTGCAACACGCGCGGTATCTACAACATATGTAAGTAGTAGGGAATGTACCAAACAGGTATCATTCTGCAGGCGCGCTGCAGGCGCGTACACAGTTATACGAATATTGAGACATACAATTAGACGATATAGGTAACAAAAAAGCGTTTTAGTTAATATAGTTTTTATTTTATATTCAATAGTGTTTTTGAAGTAGCAAAACATACATGGTAATATATAGTATTTTTTAACGTAATACATTTTCACAGATTTATTTACAAATGAATATATAATTATATGGTGTATATGGTGACATTATCAAACATTGATATTTTCACATAGTGATATTTACAATAATACACATTTATATAGGAAGACGTATGTTCAAAATATACAATAAAAATATCACAGGGGTACAGGCCAGACTTTGAAGGGAGTCGTCATATTGTCGTCACGTCGTAAGAAATATTTTATGTGTATGTGGTATCTGTGTGTACAGACAGTTTAAATGTTGAGGGGTGATGTGGTGACGTTGTCGGGATGTACCTGTCGTTTTATGTAAAAGTAAGATAGGGCGTTGCGGTGTTGTTCGTATGTGTAGATGGAGGATTTGTGTGCTCTGAACCCGATATTTTTCCCACCCTGTGCCTGTTGTGTGTTGAGGACTTCTAGGAATGTGTGTTTGTCTACTTTGTTGTGGTGTTTGTTCAAGCCTTTGGTGGTTGTTTTGTCGTAGTCACCAAAACAGTGATATGTCTTGCTACAGAGGGAAACCATCCCTCTGCCTTCGTATTCTAATTTAAAAAGGCCCGGTGTCCGTTTGTCGAATAAGGTTTGTTCGCGGCATTTTTGACAAAGGGCGCGCGTTTTTAAGATTTTTTACCCTGGTAGCGACGAAAACGGATCTATGGTCGGGACATACTTCGGCGGGGAACCACTGGTGGTAGGAGGTATAAAATTCCTGTCGCAAAGCGGGCTTAACAACGTCCGCTAAGTTGTCTGAACTAAGGGCCAAGTAAAGGCTGTCTGTGTCCGTCTCGCACAACTGAAAGTCTGACCTATCTACAAATTTATCTAAACAGTCGTAGTAAAATTCTAACATGCGTAATTTAGCGTATTGGTAGACGAAAAATCCTATCTGAACGGGGAGGTCCCAACATATAGTCTGTTTAAGTTTTTCTACTTCAAAAATCTCGTCCGTCACTAACGTCATTTTCCTAAAGCGGGGTGAGTTTATTTGGTCAGAGGTACCCTCGTCCATCGTGTACGAGACATCCACATGCTTCGCCTTATTGGTTAATGTCTTGCCGTAAGCCGCGTTACTTAGTAGTTTCATGGTCTCGCTGGTAATGGCGTAGGCAGGATCAGTATCACCCTGTCGACGCGCGTTCGAAACAGTGTCCCCCAAACCGTTTGAAACACGTCACGGGTGTATACTCAAGCACCTGGTAGATACAGGTGACTTCTAACCCTTTGGTTAGGTACCAGCGAAGCAGAGGTGTCGTCAGGAGAATCTTTTTGCCCACATAACTCCCGATCAACGTCCGTCTGGGGGTAGTCAAGAGTTTATGTTTTTCGGCGTATTCCCGCATGAAAGGCCCAATATCTTCCCGCGTGACGTCAACATTCTTAAAAATGGGCGTCATTTCAGAGAAATGTTCTTTTAAAGAGTCGGGGACATGAATTTCACACTCGACTAGGCCAAACAAGGTCTCGTCCAGCACCGAGGCGAGAATATTTTCTTTTGTCAGGGGGTACCGACATTTTGTGTAAGAGGTTTCTGGGTAGGGAAGGTGGCGTTCAGAAAACGACGGATTGCTGGGTCGGTTTTCTTCAACGCCTGCCACTCGCATTCCCACATTTCGACAACTGTAACGTCGCAATGGCCCCGTAAATAAGAACTTGTTTCCACCGTCTTTGCGTACAACTCAGCCAATGGTTTGTTGTTGACTGGGTTAACGTCACGACCGGCGGTTAGTGGGCAGTTAGGGTGGCCGTGGAATAGGCACCCATGGAACTGGTAGGCGGTTTGAGAGTATCTGTCCCAACCGTCTACCCTAACGCATATATCACCCAACGCCTTCTCACTTCCGTTAAACTGGGTTTTTAAGGTCACTTTTTTTGGTGGGAGACCCAAGCCAAATAGTCGCGGCACTGCACGGTATATTTGTGGAGTTTGTGGTGCTTGAAACCATCATCCTTGTACCGTCTAACGGGAAAGTCAGTGGGCATTTTCTGCATCAACGCCCACAATAAAGACGCCGGCAACGACCTCGAGTATAGACATTTTAAGCACGGTTACGCCTTATACGCCTTTGACCTCACCCCCAGTCTACTAGACGGTGACCAGTTTGAGATGGCCAAGCCGGGCCCAGTCTCAGTAGAACTTAAATTCGCCGAGGTCACACCCGAACCATTACAGGTTCTCGTCTACGCCGAGCAAGACTCGATCTTGGAGATCTCAAAATCGCGCCAAGTTTTGACAGACTACACCACTTAAACAATGAACACAGACGAGATACGCACCATCCTCCTGTCAGACATATTTGTTAAACGAACTGGGCTCGTTAAAGTGTTAGCTCGTGACCAATTACCTCTACGCATCGATCCGACCAAGACGGCTGCTTTCGTCATCAACACTGACCCTAGCTATCGCCCCGGTGACCACTGGGTCACCCTATATTATAATGGACTTGGTACTTTTGAATATTTTGATTCTTTTGGCCTACCACCTACACACTCGGACTTGATTAATTTTATAACCAGAAACTCTACTCGACCTGTTAACTACAACGCCAGACATTTACAAGATGTAGTCACCAACGTTTGTGGGCTCTACACCATTTATTTCATCTTGATCAAAACACGAGGTGGCACTATGCAGCGGGTCCTACTACCATTTTCGGCTAGACAACACGCCAACGATCGATTAATTACGCGCTTAGTCAGACCCTGCCTAGTGAAACTCAACCCCACTTTGATAAACAAAGGACGAAATCAATAGACAGGTGTATTTTTTCCCTCACGACAATACAGCCATGTGTCGTTGTTCCCACGCAATACATCGACGAATCACGTCCTGCCTAACACACGCTCGATGTTCGACGAATCAAATCCTAGCTAGGGTACGCTTAAAAAACCCAGATTATACGATATAAACACTTGGAAGACACTTTATTAACACACTAGATACATCTCGTTGAAAATGACTGCTCCCACCAACTGGGTCTACATCAAGAGAAGTGATGAAATCTTAAGCCTTTGGCTAGTGGTCTGAAGGCTGCGTCTGTAAGTGTTTACCGAGGCCAACCTTTACTGCACGTGCGAAAATATTTTGGTGAATCCTACCTCAAATTTCCTACCAAACACGGCATTATGTTAACTCGACCCGAGTTTGAACATTTCTTGACATTACAGAGCGAAATACTCGCCGAATTTGACCGATTACAGCCACCAAGCACGGATACCTATCCTACTAACACCACCACGTTTGATCAGTACATCAATTCCAACTGTTACCAACCAATAGAACCGAGTTGGTTTCCTACCACAGACCTGACCGATGTCCTACCCCCGAAGAAGCCTTCCACTAACCTGTTTGACGAAATCATGAAGTCTAGCTGCCCAGTATCCCCAGAACCTAGTTGGTTTCCTACCACAGACCTACCCGATGTCCCTAATCCACCACAGAAGAAGAAGAAACCTACCAAGCGACTGAGAGTTGTCCTTTAGTATTTGAAAAAATAAAAACTATATTAACTAAAACGGTTTTTTGTTACCTATATATCGTCTAATTGTTTGTCTAAATATATCGTCTAACTGTTGTAAAATAACTGTTTGTCTATGTCTAAATATGTATGTCTAAATATAACGTATAACTGTTCGTATGTCTTCTTGTTATCTTCATATCGTCTTCCTATTATCTAAAAATATCTAAAAGTTTGTCTAACACTACCTAAGTTGGCTATACTAAAAACAATATATAAAAAACAACCATCTTGCAACATTTTCCTTATATAAACATCGTCTTCTTGTTATCTCAAGTCCGCCATCTTGCCACATTTTCCTTATATTAACATCGTCTTCTTGTTATATAAAAGTCTAAAAATAACCTCCCCTTGTTATCTCAAGTCCGCCATCTTGTCCCTCCTCTTCTTGTTATCTCAAAATACCTCTAAAAATAACCTCCCCTTGTTAGCTCAAGTCCGCCATCTTGCCCCTGCAGCGCTCCTGCAGAATTTTTGCTATATAAAAGTCATGCTCCTGCAGGTGCTCCTGCAGCGCTCCTGCAGAATTCGACCTAAGTCCAACATTCTCTACTACTTATGTAACATCGACGACATATGATATATCTACAACATACACTTTATCTGTATCATATACCGTACGTGGCTGTTACGGTACTGTGTGTACGTAAATTTCACCCGAGAAATGAATGAGCGAAAACAGTTTGTGACGGTATTGCCTCCCCTGCTTTGTAGTAGTGGTCCAACAGTGACCAAAACGCAAGAGCATCTATTGTAGACTTCAATGGCGTCTATTTTTACACAAGATTAGTCTTGGCAGAAATGTCGATAGAAGAATAGTAAAGTTTCTATCACATGGGAGTCTTCATAAGATATTCAGATAAGCGAAAACAATGCTGGCTGTCGCTGAGCACGTTAATTCTATAATCTGCCGACACTTTTATGAAGAATTTAGCAATGGTTTTTTTAGCTCGTTAAGACCCCACCCCTGATTTAATCAGTGGAATTATTATTATAATGTGTATATATAGCTCTATTTAGAGTGTGTGTTTAGTAACTTTGACCGAGACAAACACGTAGTACATTTAAAAGGATTGAATCGAAGTTAAATTTGTAACATTACAAATAACAAAATTTAATAATCACTTTAAGTTTTAACAGTTGGAAAATAATTTGAATATTTATGAAAAGGATTTTCGTCACTTGGATGGGATTTAACTGAATAAAGGAGGTCACTTTTGGCAGCGGATATTTTCACTTAGCTGCCACTGGTAGTTTCTTCTCCCGCTGGGTCAGTTCCTTTCACTCTACTTTCGGTCGTCTCTGGTCAAAGTTCAGGCGCCGCCCTTTCCCAGAACGTCGAGGAGTAACGGCTTAGTTGGTTCTGCGTCTGTCTATAAGACCCTCTTATGATGGCGTCTCGCAAGACGTCAGTCCACTTCTACTTTCACTTGGTTCCAGAGATAGTACTTTCTGCTGGTACCACCAATAACTGGTAATAGAAATAGAAACGAAACGCTCTTCTGAGTATGGCGTTTTCCGACAGTTATGTCCTCCCTTCTTCTATTCTACGATCCCATGTCAAAATTTACCCTCGATGAGAATTAAATTTAATCCCTCGGGATAAAACTTCCTTTACATTTAAACTGAATAGCTTTAGCTTTACATTACATTTAAATGAAAAGGTTAAACGTACAGAAATAATATGTTTTACATTTACAACTCCACTGTTTGAAAAGTATTCACAATATAAATTCATTTATGTTTCATTAATATTTACACTTCGGGGAGAGGGGGTTATCACAGCGGTCAAGGGGTTGGGAAGCGGGAGGGGGGGGGCGCTCCTGGCCATGATAACTTGAGTGCAGAGCTATTTGAGACGGACCCTGGGCTGGCGGCGGAGCTATTGGAGCCACTGTTTGCGCGTGTCTGGAAGGCGGGGACGGTACCGTCGGAGTGGGGCAGGGGAATGGTTGTCGGATTACCTGGGGGGGGGGGGGAGATCTTGCGGACTGCGATGGTTGGAGAGGGGTCGCTCTTCTCTCGATTCCCAGCGAAACGCTGGGTGGGATAGTTGTACAGAGAGTTTCAGGGGCGGTGGACCACAAGCTGAGGAAAGAACAAGCAGGATTTAGAAAGAACAGAAGATGTGTAGATCATTTGTTCACTCTCGGGAACGTTATAGAGCAGTGCTCGGAGTGGCAGGGACAGCTGTTCATTTGTTTCGTTGGTTTTGATGGGGCTTTTGACAGCATGCATGGGGACAGTTTATGGAAGGTACTGAGGGCTTATGGAATTCCAAGCTGCATGGTGTCAATCATGGAAGGCCTCTGTGCCAACTTTGCATGTGGTGTTGGGCAGAGCGACCTAGCCTTTGGGGTGGGGTCGGGGGTGTGGCGGGGGTGCCCTTTGTCGGCAACTCTATTTTTGACAGTCGTGGATTGGGTGGTGCGCCGGGCGGCGGATGGCGGTCCGGGAGGGGTGAGATGGACTGCATTTTCTACATTGGAGGATCTGGAGTGTGCAGATGACATTGCACTGCTGGCACGTTCACATCGGCACATCCAGGAAGGAACGGATAGACTTAATTGGTTTAGCCAGCGGGTGGGCTTGGGCATCAATTTAAAGAGGTCAGAGGTCGTGGCGCTCGGTGTGAGCAACCCTGGGCCCATGTCGGTGGGGATTCGGCGTCTGGTGCAGACGGACGCCTTCACGTGCCTGGGATGCGTGGTGACACCGGACGGCGGGGCGGGCAGAGACATCAACATCGGAGTGAGTGGGGCAAGAGCAGCCTTTTTTAGCCTAAACAACATCTGGAAGTCCTCTCAATACAGCAGAAGCACACAATTAAGATTATATCAGAGCTATGTGCTTTCTGTGGGAGCCGCGGTAGCATAGTGGTTAGTGCACTGGCTTCCTAGCGCAGTGGTCTATGGTTCGATCCCCAGATGAGACGGAAAATTTTTAGGCCACAAAACGGCTCCTGGGTCGACCCAGCCCCAAATGGGTACCAGAGCAACTCTGGGAAGGTTAAGGCGGCCGGCGTGATGCCGACCACATCACCCCTCGTGTGCCGACGGTCAAGATAATATGGGCCTATCACCATATTCCCAATATGCCTCAATGGGCGTGTAACGGGTTCCTTTACCTTTTTTTTTTTTTATGTGCTTTCTGTGCGTCTCTATGGTGCGGAATGCTAGAGAGTTACAGAGAAGTAAATGTCGAAATTGTCCTCTTTTCACACAACATGCCTAAGAAAAATTCATCGAATCTTTTGGCCGAGTGCCATCACCGACCGGGATCTGCTTACTCGGAGCAAGCAAGAGGACATGCACATGCCATCATAGCTGGCAGACGCTGGAGCTGGGTTGGCCATGTCCTCATAAGAGACCCCGGTGCCATCGCGGGAACAGCTGTGCTTTGGACCCCTGAAGGGGGGCGAAAGAGAGGCCGACCGGAAACAACCTGGCGGAGGACTGTGGAGGCTGAGATGCAAAGAATGAACCAGAGGATGGCCGCCGACCGAGCAAAGTGAAATCAATTTGTTGTTGCCCTACAAGACGCCACTAGGCGTGATGGTCACTGACTGCTTTGACGGTCGGCGGCTAAGGATCAAAGAAAAAAATTATTTACACTTAT
Source organism: Oreohelix idahoensis (assembly GCA_024509875.1). Taxonomy (NCBI): domain Eukaryota; kingdom Metazoa; phylum Mollusca; class Gastropoda; order Stylommatophora; family Oreohelicidae; genus Oreohelix; species Oreohelix idahoensis. The sequence goes on from JAMPIV010021731.1 coordinate 18,043, forward strand.
GGAAAAGTTTGAGACTTCTATTAATTTAAAATTAATATTGTCACATAGACATTTACACTGGTTTAACGCTTGAAAACTTACATTAATTTTAAAGTGAATATGTTTATAGGGACATTTACACTGCTTTGAAAATGTAAGTATTATACTTAAAATGTACATCATTTCTTTCATCTTTCCCTCCCTGCTCCATAGGGAACCTGGAATTACTTTATGCTTTTAGTTCTCTTTACGAAACTATCAATAAAGCAATCACCAGCCCGTGCAGTGGTGGTTCATATATATATATATATATATATAAGTTAGTTCACATGTTAGTAATAAAATATGAAATGTAAATCACAACTTACACCAATCGTGGCTACAGACTTGTTTGCTCAGATGAATAAAAGAGACGGATCGTTCTCTTACACGCGTCTGGGGTGTCTTTAATTTTGACCATAGTTTCCCCCTCTGACTCCGTGTTTCTTCAGTTTCCTAGTCCCGGGATTAATTATTAAAATTTGAAAGAGATATGCTGTGCTGTTTTAAGTCTTATCTGGTTCTCCAATAAAAAGTACGGTTAACAAATAGGAATTATGAATCTAGTCTTCACTCTGGCGAGGTCTGAAGTTGTCTTGGCGAGCTTGAAATTCACAGTGAGTTAAAACTGCGAAATGGTCAGCCTATATTCTCCCTTAATGGTGTTGTAAATCTAATCAGAAAGATCCAATCATTTCAAACAGGTTGGGTGTGACACTTTCAAAATATTTCCTACATGGAAACATTTTGCAAAAGGTCACGTCTCCCATATATGGTAATATGATGTCTTGCATACACTCTCACCAACACATTTGTAGACTCATATTGTCTAAACTGTAATAATTCCATGATTACTTTTAACCAAGTGACCGGAAGCGATTATATCACTCTTGTCTGCACACATGTGTCACGCAGGCAGTAATCTCGTTATCTGTCGTATGAGTACGCAAACTCCGTGTCTTATCGGTGATTTAAGCCGATAGTGCTGGCCGATGTACGTGTTAATCTGCCGCGCCTATACCAACAAATCTGGGTAGCGCCAAGCAAATGTGATGTATTATATCAGCCGCTCCTGCAAATGTGATATTTATCACCTACAGGGTGATTTGATTAAAATCAAATATCTACTACCTAGCAGAAAAATAACGAGGAAAGAAAGAAAGGGAAAAGTGCGATAATTGACAGCACATAATAAAAATCAGTACCACAAATGTACCGATACTGCCGGAGAGAACCAAAGATCGCTAATAGGTCGTCCATTTCGTCACTTAGTTTATAAATCCACGTTGAACACGATTAGCCAGGAAGAATACGATTAATAATCCAAGTCCATTGTACACAAAGACGCAACATTTTAATGAATTCCACGTTTGGATTTTATAACATCATGATCATCAGTGATTATCATACTAAGTTTCATCCACATATTACTTCATCATTCAACATGTATCTAGTGCCATAATTAGTACCCTTATAATATTTATGATCCTTTCTTCTCTCAGTAATCATTATTCCATGCAATCACGCATAATCCAACATTGATTGGATTGACGTATTATATCTTATGTACATTAATACACTCTTGTGACCGATTACACATCTTCTCATCACACTCCTAAAGTGGACGTGTAAACACACTTTGAACGTCTTTCCAGACACAGTCCATAACACCAGACACTTCCTTCATTTATACATGGCACAATAATAATGTTGCTACAGCAAACACTCGTACGTCGTGCCCTAACCACGCATACACAATCGCATCTGACTCTTTTTGTGCATCCCTAAGTTTTCAAATGTAATATCCTAAGTGATGCGCAAAAAGAGTCACAACAGATTACTTCACTCCCTGCAACAAAAAAAACGAAGTTTTTTTTTTTAAGCACAGAGGGCCGCTAACCCCATGCAAACTCATGCATAGATTTGAGATTCCATAAAACACCAATATTAATAATACCACTAATAGCAAATCACTAATTGCGTAAATGAAAAAATTATGTACTGGTAATTAAAATACTATCACAAAATAGAGTCCTTCCACAAAATCTGTGAACATAATGTATGTTCGTGGGGAAATAATGTGCATTATACTCAATACTAAAGTTCTTTCACAAAATCCGTGGATATTCTCACTGTCAACCTTCTCCTCACTATAGATGTGTTTTCGATCACCTCAGAAATGAATGCATGTTCATAAATCTTGAGTTCCCCTGAAAATGCAACGTGTCGGCAACGATATTCTCCTTGCCATCGATAGGTAATATGGTGTAATTATTAGTCTGTAATAAAAGCGCATAACGAGCGATTTTTGCGTTTAAATAATACGCAGTTTGTAAAAAAAAGTCAAAGATCAATGATCAGTCTGGATGTAGAACGGGCGACCCCAAAGATATCTTTGAAGCTTCGTTATACACCATACCGCCGCCCGCAGTTCACGCTCTATGACGGAGTATCAACCTTCTGCTTGGCTTAGCCTTCTGCTCACATAAAAAAACTGAATGTAGTCTGTCCTGGAAACTTTAAAGTAGACAACCACCGATCCCATCAGTCATGAGGAGAATTGGTAAGTCAAGATTAGGTAGCAGTAAAATCGGACTACTAGACAAACATCGTTTAATTTTGTGTAGTGCGTCTTCATAATGAACATTCCAAGTAATTTTATTAGGCTAACCCTTTTGTATCAAAGAAGATAAAGTTGACGATAGTGAAGACAAATTTGGAATGAATTTGTGGTAGAAATTAATGAGACCTAAAAGACTACGAACTTACTGTTTTCGTGGTGGGAATAGTAAGATCAAGAATACGTATGATTGTGAGCTCCTCAGGTTGAAGACTATGATGACTAACTTTGAGCTCTAAGAAAGATATTTATTGAACGCCTATGTGGATCTTGGATGGTCGGGCAGTAAGATGATGATGACGAAGCGTGTCGAGTAAAGACTGTAGTCCAGATACATGTTCGTCCCACGTATCATGAAACAGACAAATATCATTGATGTATTTGATGATATCACGCCGACCATGAAAATCATGACACATCCTGCGTACAAACGTGGCTGGTGCATTGACTAATTCAAAACACATCAAATTCCATTGGAATAAACCATAGGGTGAGGCAAAAGCAGTGAAAGCTTTAGAGGATTCGGCTAAAGGAATTTGCCAGTACCATTTAGACAAATCGAGTTTGCTAAAATAAGTTCCCGATGAAAGTTGTGGTAAAAGATCGCCCAATAATGGCATGGGTTCAGCACTAGGAATAGTAATTTTATTTAAACGACGAAAGTCTATGCATAGTCTCTGATTTATCTTTTTTCCTTACTATCACCATCGACCATCGAAAAGGAGTATGGTGACTCAGACGGGGAGATAACCCCAAGTTGAAGCATGCTAGAAATTTTCTTCTCAACCTCATCGCGAAAATATAAAGGGATGGCGTATGGTCTCAACTTTTTAGGAGTATAGTCAGTTAATTTAATTTCAAGAGAAATAGTGCTCGTATTCTTCTTCTTCCTCGTTCGCCTTCAGACTTCCACATTTATGACTCTAATAAAGGCAGTAGTCAACCCAAGACTCCCAACATCTCCAAACAGTGCTCGTATGACCTGGAAGATCCGTAAGAACATTTTTAAAAGATTGTAATAACTCAGAAATTTGACCCTTCTGTGTTGACGAAAGAGTCATCAGGACCTTAGCTGTTTTTCCATCTTTTAAAAGCTTTATGGCTTTCTTTGTTCCTTCTCTACTTAGTCATTCACAGCTATTTGTAGCTCCTCTTCTGCTGGCTGGATGTCTGGGAGATTAGTTGGAGCTGGTCTATTGAGAAGTTCCTCAAAATGTTCTAACAATCTCTTCATTTGTTCTTGTATATTACTAAGCAATTTTTCATTCTTATCTTTTATGAAGCCATTTGCTTGCTTTATTTCCCTGTTAGATTCTTTGTGTTGTTGTACAGGTCCTTCATTTTTCTTTTGGCTGCAGCTCCCTCTGCTTCCCTTGCCAACTGTTCCTCTTGTCTCTTTTAATGTTTCTTCTTACTTCTTTTTTTGCTTCTATGTACACTCCATGAGCCTTGGCTTTGGAGCTTCTGGGTTTGTTCTTGTTTAAATCTGTTTTCTTGTTTTTCCTGTCTTCTATCTTGCTAATGGTTTCTGTTGTTATCCATGCTTTGTGCTGATGTTTTCTTTTTCTCAGTACTTCTTCACACGTCTAATTCCATATATTTTTCAGTTGTTGCCGGTGGTCTTCCGTATCTGCTTCATCATCCAGCTGTTGGAGTACTTGGTCATCATCATAACCCTCCACTCCCAAAGGAGCATAGCCCTTTAACAAACACATGCCACGTCCTCCTGTCATGTGCCATCATATCAGGTTCTTTCCACGTTCTCCTCATCATTTTCTCCTCTGTTTCCAGCTCTCTTCTCCGTGTACTTCTTGGTCTACCTCTGCCTCTCATGCCCAGAGGGTTCCAGAGCAAGGACTGCCTTGTAATGCTATCAACAGGGTTCTTCAGTGTGTGTCCTGTCCATCGCCATCGTCTTCTTCTCATCTCTTGTTCCACTGGCACTTGTCTGGTTCTTGTCATTAGTTCCACGTTGGTAACTTGTCATACCATTTTAATCCTTCTATTCTACGCAAGCACCCATTTATGAAAGTCTGTAGCTTTTTGGTTGTTGTCTTTGTTGTTCTCCATGTCTCAGAGCCATACAATAGGACTGACTTCACATTTGAGTTGAAGATTCTTATTTTCGTGTTGGATCCGATTTCTCTTTATCTCCATATTTTCCTAATGCAATGAAAGCTCCTCTTGCTTTTTGTATTCTTATTTTGATATCACTGTCTGTCCCTCCAACTTTGTCAATATTTCATCCAATATATGTGTACTATTCTACATCTTGTAGAGGTGTCTCTTCAAGTTCAACTATGTTATCATTACCTGCATTTATTCTCATTATTTTTGTCTTTTCCCTGTGTATTTTCAGACCCAATTGCTGGGACCTTTCATCGAGTGTTTTCAATTTGTCCTGCATCTGATTACGGTTATGGGACAGAAGAGCCAAGTCATCAGCAAAATCCAGATCATCCAACTACTTAGTCCACTGGATTACATTTCTGTTGTGTGTTGTCGATGTTCTCATAACCTAGTCTATTGCTAGTAAGAAAAGAAATGGAGACAAGAGGCTTCTCTGTCGCACTCCCGTTCTTATCCCAAATGGTTATGTAAGCTGTCCTTGATGAAGAACTCTGCATGTCATGTATTCAAATGTTTTCTTTATTAAATTAATGATCTTCAGGGGAACTCCATAATGCCTCATCAATTTCCAAAGTGATTCTCTGTCTACACTGTCAAATGTCTTTTCGTAGTCCACAAATCCAATGTATAGTGGTGAATTCCATTCCAGACTTTGTTCAACTATTATTCTCAAAGTGGCTATCTGGTCTGTACAGGATCTGTTGTGTCGAAAACCTGCTTGTTCATCTCTCAGTTTCTTGTCAATGGACTCTTTTAATCTCTCGAGGATAATTTATAGTACATCCGGAGTACTTGGTATTTGTTGGATACTGTGATTGAAATTTTTCTCTTATTTCCTGATTTCTTAGATATCTCACGTTATACTTTTGTCTATAGCTATATCCTGTTGTAAATTTGTTGAGTTTTAATTTTGTTTTACCAAACAGAAGAAGGTGGTCTGATAACACATCTGTTCCTCTACATACTTTTAAATCATGCGATGATGACCTAAACTTCTTATTTATGCATATGTGATCAATCTGGTTCTCAGTTCTGTGGTCTGGTGATATCACTGTTGCTTTATATATTCTTTTATGTGGAAATATGCTTCCTCCTATAGCTAGTTCATTTGAAGCACAGAAGTTAGCTAATAGTTCGCTATTCTCGTTCACCATATGTCGTAATTTTTTTCTGAGAGAGTTCTGGTGGATATTGGTCCCTTTAGAGTGTAGAATGATAGTGAAGGCTCTGTGGGAATAAGGATTTAGGAAAGTCAGGTAGTAGATTCACAAGTGCTGGGAAGAGTAAGGACAGTCTCTTATTACGACAATATTTGTTTCTCAAAAACTATTCCTACCACTCTTCTGAACAAACAATTGTTTGTCAGTTCCAGTCGCTCAGGCGACACACCGATTTGGTGCTTCTGACGCTCAGCGTACATGAATACGGCCTACAATAACAAATATGGGAAATGTTTGATTTGGGCCAGTCGACACCAATGCTGATAAAGTTTTAATACTTTTATTATCATAAAATATCAAGTCACAAATAATTATCAATTTACAGTCAGAAATCAAAGGTTACAGAATACAAATATGACAAGGCGGAGGGGGGTGTTGAGGAGAAGTATCCCATACACCTTTTCCCGCTTGTATTTACTAACAGAAAAGACCCAGTCACAAAGACAAGGAGGGGGGGGGGGTGATGATGATGATCAGAGATAGGAAATTTAACCCAATGGTAAATTTATTACTCTGAGGCAAGGGGTTACAGTGATAAGGGGGTAGAGGAAAAGCTAGGGTTCTCAAATGTTTTCCTTTATCCAACAAATTTTACGGGAGGGGGAAATGAACACAGTTAAACAATCCCGCTAGGAGAAATCCCGTACAATGAATACAGTACACCTTAATACTAGGTCGAACTAATTATAAGGGTAAAAAAAAAGATTAAATCTCCTTTCATTCAAAAACACGCTTGGCTGGCCAGCACACAGGCACACACACAGACTTACCAAAAGGTGAATTCTGCAGTGGTGGAGATGTTCATTCTTTTGCCGTCGTTTAACTACAAAACACTGGGATTAGGTTCTTCTTCGGGGGTGGGGGGGGGGGGGGGTTACAAATCCATTGAATATACTTGACAGACAGTGTTCAGGAAAATCTATGTTCTTCTTCACAAAAAGAGAGCATGAGTAGAATATTGCTACTGGCGACTGTTCTGCTTCCAGTTTTAACGACTTTATGAATTAGTATTTTAAAAGTGTTTATTGGGTGGCTTTGTTCTCAGTTAAATTCAGAGGAGCGAGACCCGCAACAGGTCGCCACAAGTTTAGCTTTAAAAAATATTCATGTGTCACTGGAGTAATGGAACTGGGTCGGCAATGCTCTATATATATTCTATTGTTGCGTAATGGCTGCTTAAATGCTGCCTAATTGCTGGGATGCGAGGTTCGAAAGATCACTCGTCTGCACAGAAAAGAATTCACTCCAATAGCCAACAATTTAGATGAAATCTAGCAGGAATTTAACTATATGCTAGTGAATCTTAGAATGCTGTCAGAACGAATGATCAAGTTGCCCTTTTCAGATTCTGTATATATCTAACGGGAATGTAAGTTAAATGGGTCGTGTGAAAATTTCGCGCCTCTTCAGATCCCAGGGAAAGTCGAAGTTATTTAGTCGCCATGCTAACCGCGATGGCCCGACTGGCTTCCGATCTTCGTTCGTCTCAGGCTGCTCGCGCGAGGATGTGAAATTTCTGCGAGACTAGCCTCGTTCGCGGTGAGTTTCCTGATTCCTCAGATCGTATCCGCTACGCTGAGCGCTCTGTCTCTCCCGTTCCATAGTCTTTCGGGCAAGCCTGCCGGTTGCCACAGAGGTGCGAAGTCTGCAAGAAGCTTTCTTCTGACCGCTCGTGTCCATCTTGCGAACGGTTCAGTGTTCGCACGGAGATGCTAAATTTCTGCTTCTCTGTTCTGGGGATCGTCTTGACTGCTTTGATCATAGCCGCTACTCTTCGTTGATGAAAAGTTACAACAATACTGATGTTCAGGGGTTCTAATATTATGAAAAGCTAAATTCCCTTTAATCATCCATCAAATCAGGGAAAATTCACTTGTCAAACTAGACGTACGTCACACCATACCTAATGCATGCTTTCCCATACTTTCTTCACAGCCGGTGTTGTCTGTTCCTATTTTCGCGTTTAGGTACCCCATCAAAATTGTGATGTCCATTCTATTCTTTTTGTCCAAGACATTTTGTAGTCTGGTGTAAAGGTCTTCTTTCTCAGATTCTTCTTTATCATTTGTTGGTGCATAACACTGGATGATGTTTATATTTTCTTTCTTTTTGGCTGATTCAAACATTGCTTTATAATTTGTGTTCCCAATGCTTCCCATTCTATAAGTGCCTTTTGTGTTTCCCCAGACAGCTTTATAGCCACCCCTTCACTGTGGTGGGCTCTTTCCTCCTCATGTCCTGAGGACAACCCCATTTCTCCTGTGATCAATCACCTCCTCTCTATGTCCTTCCACATTATCTCGCTGAGACCCAGGATATCAATCCTGTAATTAGTCATTTCTGCTGCTACCTGCGCAGTTTTCACTTGTTCATATAGAATGCGAACATTCCAGGTGCCAATCCTAGAAGTTTTCCTTGACGACAAAAGGTTAGTCGGACACCCAGACTCCTTTCGGCTTTCTCTGGGTTGCTTCATGCGCCTCCTTTTCAGGGGACCTTCTTCTGTCTTGGGCGGCTGAGTTGATTTATATTCCGTATTTGACTTGTACATGTTTGTTGACGTTTTTTGGCAAAAAGTTTTTTTACGGGATGGGGTAATCAGCTCCATGCCCAATCCTCCTTAGTCGCTGCTTACGACATGCATGGTAGAATACAGTGTTACTATATTTTACTCTCCTTTCAGACCCTAGTAACACACGGGTGATGTGTATATGAAGGCCACATGTTTTTGTTACAGACAACTAAAGAGTTCAGATTTCAAATCAAAACTCAGGCCACAGATGTTCGGCCACCTGCTGTTTCGAGCGAATCTTTCGTCTGGGTTGCAACATAACATGACGCAACCGCTACAAAACCCCGAGAACTAGTTTTCCGTGTTCCGCGGATGAAAGCCGAGCTAAAAGAGAGAGACTGCCATTTCTGGCTAATCGGGTCTACCCGTGAACACACGGCAAGCGATGGCTTTCCCTTGTGTCAAAGGCCAGGAAAAGTCGGCTGCTCTACTACCAGAAACGGAGTGCTAGGTTCTACCTCATGGTCATAGAACTCTAAGAAATATGCCGCCTACCGCAACAGAGAGTCCCGGACGCGTCAAAATATTCTCCTACCTACATTAAAGAAAAGGGGGAGTGAACCTGTCCGATTAAAGTGACAGCCCAGTTACCCCACTTTACAACTACAGAAGACCGAAAAAAGCAATGAAATGGGCGGACCTAAAATCAAAAGGAATTAAGGGAGGTCTTAGCCCCCTGAGTGCCAAAAATTCTAACCAAGCGCCACAGACAGTACCAAAGGTCATAAAGTAGTTAGTAGCACAACGTTTTTTTGTACAGAAACATAGTCATTGAAATATCGAATAAGAATATTATTTTTCACTTGAAACCGATGGCGAGACTTGTTTGTGTGCTTAATGTTATTGGCCTCTGTTAGTGCAAATTTTTTCTCTATAGATGGGTCCTGCTTCTGTTGTTCTATAAATGACTCTTTGTAAATAGTGTAACAAGTCTGATGGGTATCTGGATCATGAAGAGTTGTATCATTATTGTGTGGCTAGTCAAAAGTTGTGCCCTTGTTACAACTGCATTGGCAGAGAGAGGGTGCTCAATTTCACATTTATATATATCATGTTGAGAACACTCTTTAACTCCATTTATATTCCCAATGATAATATCACCGACGGCTGAGGAAGCACACATACGCGAACTTTCCCAAAAAGATAAAAGGTGTATCAATAATTACATCTGCTAACTCATAGTATTCTATGGTACCCCCAAATGTTACACACTTGACTCTTGTACCCGTCACACTGGATGGATCAATGAGAGATCGTCTAACGCCGACTGTGGTGTATCCAGTATCACGTAATACCGAAACTGGTTTATTATGTAACACTCCTTTATAAAACGCAAGAGTATCCGTACCGTCGTGTGTTGCTAATACCGGCAGAGCATGCCCGCACAATAATCTTAGCTTTGCGCCTGGCTCATATAAAGTTCTGCATTCTACACAAGCAGACTTATTGTCCAAATCCACGCTACATGTGTTAGCGCGTGTGGTAAAGTGGGATGTTATAAATATTTATAGGGGACTTAGTGTACTGACTGAGATCAGCTGTGAAGGTATCTGTATCTAATAGGTGTAGTGTTTTGCAGATAACCTTACTTGCTACCACATTATACCTCAGTCAGAATTATTCTGGAATATTGTGATGACTACGTTAAATGTCTAGGTATGTATATGATGAAGTGTAAGTCACAACAACAACAGACAGATAAACAATTTAATTTATTCCACCACACTTGACAACACTGTGACACTCACACACATTTAACACTCTATAAGACTATCTTAAATGAGTCACTGGTAAAGTTTCAAATATAAATATGTATTAATTACTTTCACTAATATATATGTCCTGATTCAACTACAAAGTGAACCAGGAATCACAATCAATTGTAATTACAATTTATATGTACAGAATTTATCAATATGAACCTTGTAGTGACATATTTTATTAATATTATCCTATGTGTGTCAGTTGTGTGGTAGTAATATGAGGTAATACTGGTTTTGTTTTTTCAAGCTATGTTGTTATTTGTCATCATGACTTCAAGTGTTTGTTTATCTTGGAAATAGTATGGGGAAAAGTTCACAGTTCCCATCAATTTAAACACTGTATTTTCCCTCTGTTTTATTATAAAGTCCGATTTTGAGGGGGGGGCATAATGTTGAGCTCCTCTGGCCACAGACGCTTATCTTTCGTGATGGCGGCAGGAAAAGACTCCTCTGCTCGATAGCCTCCCTGTGTTCTGGAGACCCCTCACTGGTCACTATCTAGACCCAGGAGTATGCTGTCAGCCTCTAGGTTCAGCAAAGCTCAGACCAGGTGCTGCTCAATAACTTTAGGACCACGGTCCCTGAAACAAGAAGGTTGTACCTCCTATTTCAGAACTAATTTATAATAAATTTCCAGACTGAACACAATACATAACAAACACTGAGTTCAGAGCGGTAGGCCAACTGCTATCTTCATCTGAAACAATTTTCACCAGTATACTCCTCCCTAATGGTTACTACGCCTCTGCAATTCCAGCATTATTTCTTTCTAGTCAATAAGATAGGTGTCAGTGTACTGTTTGGCAATTCCATGTAGTTTTACTTTCCTCCGACACCTTCTGTTCAGGTTGGAGCACTATATAGGCTTTACCTCATGTTCGCTACTGAACCACACATATATACAGACATAAATTATCAATTTACATTCAATTTTCATTAAAAAGATATCAAATATTTCAAGCTTACCACAATTCATGGAATAATACACAGTTACGTTGACTGGCAATGAATATAGCACAATTTCGATCTGCCGATGTCCCAGGCTTTTATTTATAACAATATGCACTGGCGCTCAACGCACTGGTTCTTTAGTAAGTTTATTTGAAAATGTGGTCCTGACCTGACGCTCCTAATTGCCTATATTGGCGGGTCTAACCAATCGAGCCATGTTTACACAAGCGTTTGAAAAAAAGTACCCTACTACTGTTTCCCCTAGCAACAAAGAAGTAGTATTTATAGTCCGACTAATCGTGTTTAGCCTTACATTTACTTCTATCCAATCAAATAGGTTTTAACATGGGGACCTATTTCCCGTACAATGGTGGTGTCAAAATCTGCCACTGAGCAATTCTGATTTTGGTGTTGTCTGACAGCACCACCATTTTATTTTGGCTATAATTTGGTAATTCCTAGACTATTTGCGTAACCTTTAACATATTCTTTGTCAGCACGTCCTAAGGAACCCAAATATATAAATTTAATGGGGCTAAGGGGCTGCGTTCAAAATATGTATTTTCTAGGATAGTCGTGCTATTGCCACCTCCTCACTTCCAAACTTTATGGTGTCTGCTGTACTGTCATACTAATGTCAGGATTTCAGACATAAAACAGTAGAATGTCATGTTTCCTAATAAGCGTTTTTGTAAGTTTTTAAAACCTAACTCTCGTATGGGTAGTGTTTTTTATCACTGTCGATTTGAAAAAAGCTAGTGCTTGTGGCCTTACACGCGTGTTAGGGGTGGCATTAATTGTGTATCGCGAGACTGTGGTAGTATTGCCTGCGTTCTGGCTTTCAGCCCCTCCCTTTCTTTCTATCCTTAGTCCATCTGTCTTTCGTTTATGGTAACTTAGTGTATAAAATGACATGAATGGAATATTAAATATAGGTCAGCTTGCGTATCTCAAGGTTTTTCTTAGAAAGGCAGTACACGTTTTATTGAAGCAAGCGTGTAATGATGCAGTAGGCTTTTACTATCAACGTGAAACGTTACAATTTCCAGACGAAGGAGAAAACAAGGGGGATTTCGAGTACAGTCATTGTGACAGCACTGTTCTTTACCATTCTTCTTTCCTTTTATTAAATTTATTTGTTAGGCTTTACATTTACGTTTTAATTTATATATGTGGATTAGAATTTCACACGACAGCGCGATTATCTATATATATATCCTCCTTATTCTTATCTGATTTGTTACTCACTTGGCATGAATTTGCACGATTATGCTCTCTACTATGGGCACGCCTGTAACGATCTCTACCAGTATAAGAATCTTGATTGTTATCATAGTCACGTAAGCAGTTAAAGCATTTATAGTGGTCTGACTGTGCACAGATTTGTTTACGAAAATTAAAATTATTTCTATTCGATCCTTTAAAGTGATTTCCTCTTGATCTCCGCCAGGAACCCCTGTCAAACTGGTTAGTATAATTTCTCTGATACACCTGTGTCGCAGATATGTGATGTACAAAATAATATCGCCAACGTGAGGGTACCTCTCGGCGCTGTGAGTGCGGGATCGCATAAAGTCGCCTGAAGACATGTGACAAGCCGTACAAATTGGCAACGCCTCTGTAGTGCTAAACATTCTTACAACTTTTTCTGGATGTGCAGTCATATACTGCCTTGTAAGTCCTTCCATTTCGGAAATATTAGCAGCACGTTTTTCGTGAAAATAAACTAACATATCTGCACTACAAGATGACATCACCTTATCACGCTAACTTAGGACGACTAACCCTTCAAAAGTCTTAGCTATGCCAGACAAATCAATCCACCAATTGAGGCATGTTTTAATGGACGAAATAACTTCACCAAATTCGTTATTGACTTCTGGACATAATGTTTTAAATTTCTTTCGATACCCCTCCGCGTCCAGGAAATATGTGCGTAATAGCATTGCCTTAACGATATCATAGTCACTCTTACTAGTCTCATCCAAAGTATAAATTGAAGTGAGAGGCTCCTCCACCATGCAAAGGCACAACAGGCCAATCACCTGTTTGCTTTAAATCATGATTACGCGAACTACAAGAGAGAAAGCCGTACTGATTCTAAAGGCGACGAACTGGAACGGACTACGACTTATGGAACTTGGAACACAAGAAGTAAAAATGGGAAAGAAGAGGAGCTGGTGGAAGAGATGAGGAAAGCAAAACTAGAAATCCTGGCTATAACGGAAACAAAGAAAAAAGGACAAGGAGTCATGGATCTCGATGGCAACACGCTGCTCTACAGTGGTGTACCCACATCTGAAAGAGCTAAAGGGGGCGTGGGTTGCATTGTGGCCAAAAATCAAAAAGATAGTATCAAGGGATGGAACTTTGTCTCGGAGCGCATTATGGTTGTAAAACTAAAAGAAGGAGAAACCATAGTCAACCTGGTCATAGTGTATGGGCCAAATGAGGATGAGAGAGCAGAGGTCAAGGAGGAATTCTTCGAGCTGCTTCAAAGGACAGTGGATGACTGCCTAGATGAAATTATCATGCTCGGAGATTTCAATGCCAGAGTTGGAAATGACCATGCTAGATGGGGTGGAGTTATCGGAAGATATGGAGAAGATACTCTCAATGACAATGGAAAGCGACTCCTTGGATTCTGCAGTGAGCAGAATCTGATCACTACAAACACAAAGTTCCCCCATAAGCGCATACATGCATACACTAGATGTGAACCAACAAAGAATGAGAAGTCAGTGATCGACTATGCCATTGTTAGGAGGAGCTCATTCAAATATGTCCGGGATGCTAGAGTCTGGAGGGGGCCAGAGATTGGAAGTGATCACTACCTGCTAACAATCAAAAGAACAACTGAAAGAGTTGCTCAGCCTAGGAACTGCCCAACATCACGCAAGAAACTAAGTAAACGAACAGGAGAAATGAGCATTAAGACCTACAAGCTGAGAGAGCCAGAAATTAAGACCAGATATCAGGGGCTTATTGCTGCAGTGGTGAGCAACACAGAAGAACAACCTGATGACTTGGAAACCCTCTGGCTTAAATTCAAGGACATCATAAAGACAGCTGCCGCAGAAGCATGTGGTGAAGTCCGACTTGGGAACAAGAGAAAGAGGACACCTTGGTGGACAGAGGAAGTCAAAGAGAAAATAAGAGAGAAGAAAATGACATGGAAACAATACTTAGGAGCTAAAAACACAACAGGACAAATGGAAAAATATAGAGAATATGTGACACTCAGAACAGAAGCAAAGAACAAAGTGCTAGCAGCAAAACAGAAGTCCTGGGAAGAATTTGGAGAAAAGCTAGAAAAAGATGCGCAAGAAAACCAGAAATTGTTCTATAAGACCCTAAAGAACATGAGGAAGGAAAAAACAATGCCCTCTCAAATTTATAAAGGACAAGCAAGGCAAATTGCTTACTGCCCCAAAGGAAGTAATGGAAAGATGGAAAGAATATTTCTCAGAACTCCTGGATGGTGAGCAAGGTCAAGCATCAGAAATGATAACCACTAGCACAGAAGAGAAAACCGATGATGGTGAAGATGACATAAAGATGGAAGAACTGAAGGCAGCACTGGAGAAAATCAAGATGGGCAAAGCAGCAGAGCATGATGGTATAACACCAGAAATGGTTAAGTACATGGGAGCATCAGGCGACCTAATACTCTTAAGGGTCCTACAGGCAGCGTGGTGCAACAAGACCATACCAAAGGATTGGGAGATTGCCATCAACACCAATTTTCAAAAAGGGTGACAATCGACAATGTGGAAACCATAGAGGCATATCCCTTCTCAGTGTCCCTGGTAAAATCTACTCTAGAATCCTAGAGCAGAGACTCCGATGCCTAGCTGAGCCACAATTGGATGAGGTCCAGTGCGGATTCCGAGCAAACCGAAGTACTCAAGACCTAATATTCACACTCAGACAGATGAGTGAAAAGGCCCTTGAGTATAAGAGTGAGATCCATCTTTGTTTGACAGGGTCCCCTTCCTTGGGACTGTTTGGCAATGAAGAACATTCCAGCACCTCTGATTCATTCTATACAGAGCTTCTACAAGTCTTGCAGAAATTATGTGAGGACAGCAAATCATAAGCCAGAAGAGTTCAGGACCACCACTGGTGTAAGACAAGGTGATATCCTGTTACCTTATCTTTTCATACTCCTCATGGACGATGTCATCAAGGCATGTAAGGAGAGAACAAGAAAGTATTCAGTGGGGTACTGGAAGATGAGACAGGTCTGTATTTCAGAGCTGGCATTTGCTGATGATGTTGCCCTGATTGCTAAATCAGAGGCACATCTCCAATCCAACCTGCAAGTCTGGAAGGAAGAGCGGGAGAAGAGAGGGATGGTCATAAGCAGCTCTAAAACAAAATCCATGGTGATATCACGAGAAGAAAGATTAAGCTGTGAGAACAGGTCCTGGAGCAGGTCGACCACTTTAAATACATCGGAGCTATTATAGACCGAAAGGGAGGCATCAAAGAGGAGTTGGCCACTCGAAACGCAGCAGCTGGGAGACTTTTTTTCAGGCCATAAATCGTGGATTCATCAGCAAGAGAGAGGTTGGTAAGAAAACGAAGATGGCTGTATACCGCTCCACCTATGCCCCAGTCTTGACATATGGAAGCGAGTCATAAGCAATGACTACAACCCACAAAAGCCAGATCCAAACCTCAGAAATGAGGTATCTGAGGAAGGTGGTTGAAGTAACAAGAAGAGACATGGTCCGCAACCAGACGATACGTCAAGGCCTAAAATTCCACCCCCTGCAGACCCAAGTAGAACAGTCCCAAGATGGTTTGGCCATGTCTGCAGAATGGGAGAAGATCGGCTACCACGACAAGCATAAGAAACAAGGAGCCAGGGATCCAGACCCCCAGGACGACCCAGAGTCCGCTGGGAGGACAACATTAGACAATCTTTGAAGGACCGAGGACTAGAATGGAACCAGGCCAGGAGGAAGACAGCCGATAGGATAGTCTGGCGCTCTCTCTTCCAAACCTCTACACCTCACGGTAGAAGGGGAACGACAAGTAAGTAAGTAAGTAAGTTTCTTTCCTCGACGATCCACCAGTCTCAAATGATGGATCATCGGCTTGCTTTGTCAGGCGTAATTTCTCGAAATCCAATTCTTGTTGACGTTGGTGAAATTGTATTTCTGCTAATCTCTCTTCGTGTGCTCTTTGTGATAATTTCTCCTCATGTGCTATCTGTTCTCTGGCTTCAGCAGGTTTTTCCTCTGAGAGAATCGCATTTCTCTGCATTTTCTTTCATGAGCTCTGTTCTCTTGCTTCCGTAGCATCTATCTGTGCTTGAACATATTCTTCAAGACTTGCCCCTTGTTTTCCTAGACTAATACCGTTTTCCGTATAATCCAACAGTGATGACAGTGTATCAATAAATTATACTATGCGTAATGACTAAATAATTACTCAGTCGTAAATCAATACACTTAGTAACTTGTTCCGTAGAACTCTTAAAAATATATATTGTCCTATAATATGATACTGTCCTCAGTATTCCGTACTGACATAGAAGTTAATATCACTCCATAAATGTAACAATGCAATAAATATATCGATCATATGTTATGAGGAATGAAGTGTAGGAACAGACTTACAAATAAAGACGTTTAAGTACATTAGTGGAAGCAACTAAGATGCAAAACACAGAATATATATATATACAGGGTGTCCATAAAGTCTCTTTACAATTTAACAAATTTATTACAAAGGCAATTGATGAGATATCTTAATCAGATTTGTTCTATGTACTCAGTGGTTATCAAAGTTTTTAATCACATACCATAATGTGAGAATCTGGGGATCAGAACACCCCCATATGACTAGGGAACTTCACCGAGATAGTCCAAAGGTGAATGTGTGGTGTGGGAGCATGTGCAATCGAATCATTGGTCCATTTTTCTTCAACGAGACATCAATTACTGCAAATGTTTACCTTGACCTTTTGACTGAATATGTGGCACCACAACTAGATGACCTTCAACCAACCATCATTTTCCAGCAACATGGTGCACCACCACTTCGTTTTGGTAGCATTACCAGGCAGTCTTCGTGAGTTCCTAAATCAAACATTTCCAGACCGGTGGATTAGAAGGGATGGCCCAATTCCCTGGCCACCTCGTTCACCAGATATCACTCTCCTGGACTTCTTTCTTTGGGGTTATGTTAAAGATATCGTGTATCGAACAAAGATATGGGACATCACTGACCTAAAGCAAAAGACACTGATACCATTTCCACCATTGATGAGGCTATGCTACAGCGAACATGGCAAGAAATCGAGTACCGTCTTGATGTGCTTCGTGCAACTAATGGTGCCCATATAGAGGTGTATTAAATGAGGCCAAAAAAAAACTTCAATATCTACTTCTCATTTTGTAATAATTTCCACATATTTGTCTTTTCATTTGACTTTGTAATAAATTTGTTAAATTGTAAAGAGACTTTATGGACACCCTGTATATTCTTCTTCTTCTTCCTCGTTCGTCCTGAAAAGGATGTTGGTTGCGTTGTGTCTGTTTACAGCGAAACTGCGATATCTGCGCCTTTCGGCCGACACATCCGACTTCAGCACGGCATTTTTTGGGACTGGATTTGCCTTCCCTCTTTGATCCCTACTTTCTCAGCCAGACTGCAGTGATGCAGCCTGTTTCCAGGACCACCACTTGGAGGTGGAGTAGAGTCTTGGTCAGCTCTGGTTCGCTGACCCTAACGCAAGCAGTCAAGCTATGGGTCGCTGACTGCTTTCTCTGTTGCTGCGTCTTTCGAATATATATATATATATATATATATATACATATATATATAACCGAAGGAATCTGGTAAAATAAAAAAAAATAACGACCACTAAGATTGGACAAAGACACAGACGTAAAACTAGTTCAAATACACGTAAATTGTATATATCGTCCAAAAGAAAGCAGGATAGGCAGATGGATCACTGTCACGAGAGGGTTGATATTATTGCAATTATAAAGTATCCTGGACACAAAGTTGTATCAGGTGATACAAGGATAGTGCCAGATAAGAGTCTGGAATAAGTAATACCCCCTTCTCTGAAAAGAGTAAGGTGTCACGCAGGTCTTATGATCATTAAATTGCCTAGATCTTCTTCCTATTCTCTCACCCGAATCCTTTTATTTTATTATCTTTCCGTACTTGTTTTTCCTGTATTTTTCGCATCACTCGGTTGAGAAAAATATTTTCTTCAGTATTCTCAAACTTTACCTTGTGTTTTTTTCTCATACTGGGATACGTAATTCTATTACTTAGATGTCAGTCAGACGAGAAGTGCAATTAAGTTGCAGCTATCTCAGACATCGAGTCGACTTGGGTCTGCACCTTCAGATGACACGACACTCCTGAGTTAGATTCTCGACGTAAACGCGTGAGAATGCTAGGAGACAGCCGACATCCGTCTGCATTTTTCACCGGTCAACAACGAGTTGCATCGGCCGAACGCTTAAGTAGGAGCGAATATTTACACCTTATAGTCGCAGTTTCAGACATTTGTCTGGAAATCCCAGCTGACACGGCTCATTGTGGGCCCCGGTCAGCGTGAGGTGCGAAGTAGTATAAGTGTCAGTTCAGAGTCGTTGTCAAAATAGCTCCGGCTTGGCGTGAAAAATCGCTCCGCACTGGAGACCGGCTGTCTGAGAGTTGCAACTCACGCGCGCTCTCGGTCACCGATGGCGGTTACGACCGCGTTAAGCTGACGTAGGTGTTTTTACACGTAAAAAAAGGGGAGATGATTTCGGAGTTTGAGAAAATGTGGGATTGTGTGCCCCTGTTTTCAAATATCCACCCAGGAGCTGAAATCTGATTTCATTTCAGTCTTCAACATCTTCAGTAGACGGAAACACGCGTGCTAGCGAATGAAGCTTGTATAGTGAATTTCATAGTTCTCGTCAGATTTCTGACGAGCTTCTAACTACCTATCTAGTGAATTATCCTAGTCGTGGTGTTACCGTAGTTCTGGGGTGAGATTAATATATATTATATCTAGTATTTTGTGAAGTGATAAAGTGTTAAGTCGCTTATTTCATATTTCACTAGTTAGATTTTGCGCAGAGTGCCAAATTTATATAGTCTGTACTATTTTCTAGTGACGTGTTTCAGTGGAATAAATTATAATTTCTAGCATTAAACAATAATGTAGCTATAATGAAGTAAATTTTACTGCTAAATAATCAGACGAGATCATATTTTTCTAAACTAACTTATAAATGCTAGAAGCCTCATGAGATGTTGACGGAATACGCACGTGTTCCTAAATTCATGAGGATTGGTGATTTTTTTTAAAAATATAACTTACTTTACGGGAAGTTTTAATGATAAGTCATGCGGTACGTTTGCAGTTTAAAAATGTAAGTTATATTGGGTACATATTGTAAATTATTTGATATGTGTTCTTTCCTTTTTATATAGTGTAACGGTGGTACCCAACTTTGCCAGCGTTCTAGTACGTGAACATTATTTGTGAAGAAACAAATCACTTTCATTACCTGAACTTTAACAGTTAAATGACGTAAGAGGCCTTCGCGCCAGAAGTAATTCTTCCAAAATAACGCTTCAGTACAGTTCGGCCCGCTGTGGCAAGCAAATAGCAGTAACCTTCCGACAGAGTTTTGATTAGAATTGTGGTGACCACATATAGTACCTTCCTGAAAGTAGACACCGATCTGACATTCCTTAAATTCTAGAAACCAAAGCTAATGACATTGTGCTCTGCTAACTTTCGTGCCTGGACAAATTTTATGTGACTTAACAGACATCCGAAAAATAAGAACACCCAAGGAATCGTTCCCTGAGACAGAGAAATTCAGTACGTCTTGTTGGAACTGGGGATTTCTTGGTTGAGAACTGCATTTACGGGTCTGTGTGAAGGTCCTAGAATTATTATGTTCCCAGAGGCAGCGAGCAAAGTTGTAAGTATAAATGTGAGCACATGGCCATGGCTGAATGAATGAGAGTACGCAGGTCTGAGTGTTATTTTACCGGTGTATTTTGGCACCCATTTGCTGTCTTAACTTTTTTTAATCTGCAGAATTTGTTACAAATGCTAGAGTTTCTTTTTCTTAGGCTAAATCAGATTATCCAACTCTGTTCATACATTTACGAGAAAGAAAGAAACCTCTTAGACTCAACCCTATGTATCTATAACTCTTTGGGCCATCATCTGTTCTCTTAACGGGGCTGTGGGCTAAACCTAGAGTAAGATTCTAACGGGCTATCATCCTTGTAGCATTTTCTTGAATTTTATGACTATTTGTATATTTTTTTCCTTGATGTATTTCTTTAGTGTTGTGAGAAGATTTTAAATGATAATTAAAATCTCTCTTGAACTTAATAATCGTGTTGGTCAGCTCGTTCGAGAATACATATAATCATTGTTATAGATTTCCCACGTCAGGGTGTGTTTAACTGTCGTCACGTGTATGTGCGTGCCCGTGAGTAGATAGACATATAGGTTATATATATATATATATATATATATATATATATATATATATATATATATATATATATGTGTGTGTGTGTTTAGACTGTCTGACGCTGTAAAAACTGTCGTAGAAGATAGGTGAGAGAGAGAAGAGTTTTTTTTCTGCTCAGAGACAGCCTCTATATCGCATTCTATCATCTCACTCGTGGAAATCTATGTTGTATTTCTATCTCTCACTGTGACTATCACTCATTCCAACCTATTCAGAAGGGACCAACCCAAGTCTTAATTCTCCTATCAAAAAATCTACGACAAATGGGGTCTCGCCCGACGGATTTTTGAACTTAGAATAGGAAGACGAGTACGACAAATGTGGACTCGTCTATCGGGATTTTGAACTTAAGATTCTTTATTCTGTAATAGAGTAAGAGTGTGATGTCTTGTGAGTTGTTAATCTTTAAATAATTTATCCCCTAGACTAACGATCTGTTTGCGGGCGTGCTGACCACACAAACTGATAAGTTTTTTTCCACAGCATTTGAACATTATACATTTGGTTTACAGGTGGATTTTGTCGGAATATATGTTAATTGTTGATTTGTAATACTAAACGCTGGTAAAGTTTTGTGAGTGTATAACATTCACAAGGGTTCTGAAGCAGGAAGGTGTTTGAGCTAAGTTAAGGAGTGCGTTTCGGACTATTTGTCCAGATTAATTGCCTCCCTTACCCTAACTGTCTTCAGGGGTGAAACTTATAGTGGATTAAAAATTAAGGGATTTTTTTTTTCTCCTTAAAATTTTTTGCAATAATTATTTTTGCTTCCACTGTAGCAACTTATTTTTCAGAAGTAATCTTAACTACCATTTAGTTGGCGTAGTCGTGTTTTGCATTAGGTGCTTTATTGCCGATTAATAGCAGCGATAGTTAGATTTTATTTTGGAGGAGGTATCCCAGGGTTAAGTATATCATCTTTTATTTGGTATTTTCTCGTAAGTGGTAGGAACCAGTGTATCCTTTTTCCTATTTTCTTTCTCCACTAGTCTCAGTCACTGACATAATATGGCCGAGAGGGCAAAGCTTAGACAACTCCTCAGGGACGAAGCGAGAGAGGAGGGACTGGAAGGAGAGGAAGCGAAAGCTTTTGTCAGAGACGAACTTGAGAGATATGACGCGGAGAGGAAAGCAGCGGAAGCTAGAGAACAGAAGAAGATGGACGAGGAAATGGAAATTCGCAGGGCGAACGAAAGAGAGAAGGAGAGACAGCATGAGGAAAGAGAGAAGGAAAGACAGCATGAGGAAAGAGAGAAGGAAAGACAGCATGAGGAAAGAGAGAAGGAAAGACAGCAGGAGGAAAGAGAGAAGGAGAGACAGCATTTGGAAAGAGAAAATGAGCAACGACGACAGCATGAGTTGGCTCTTAAGGCTCTAGAAGTCCAAAGTCTTGGCGCTGCCTCTACCTCCAGCAATGGAGAGTCTTCTCCTCATTCTTCCTTAACTGATCCTTCTAACACTCAATCTCTTCAACTCAACGCTATGTCTTTCACCCTTGAGTCTTTCCCTTGTCCTAATGAGAAGATTGACACATGGCTAGAGAAATTTGAGAAAATTGCAACTCTGTACGGTTTAGAGAGGTCGCGCTGGAATATGAAGCTTTCCCAGGCTTTGAAAAGTTCTGCTTACGATGTGTATGCAAAACTGGAGAGCAGCCAACAAGACAACTATGATCTGTTGAAGAAAGCGTTACTGGAGCGCTTTGAAATGAACGCTCGCAAATTTTTGCAACTGTTTCGCAACAGCCGGAAAGAGAATTCTGAAACTTTTCAGCAGTTCTCGTCTCGTTTGAAGGGTTATCTGACAAAGTGCCTAGAGCTCTCGCAGCTCCCCTCTACCTACGAAGGTCTTGAGGAACTTGTTCTAACAGAACAAATAAAGAACACTTTGTCTGCGGATACCCGGAGATTTCTTGCCGAGCAGGGGGCAGAAAAGCTTGAAGACATTTTACAGAAGTCTGAGCGTTATCAAAATGCGCTGGCTGAACTACCGGCCACAAAACGGAAACCGACAGAGGAGCATTTTCGAAAAAATAATCTAGAGCAATCTTCTCAGGCTTCCAACTCGAATAACCACAGAGAAACTGGACCTCAAAACCCCCCTCCTGAAAAATCAAAGTTCTACAAGAACAAGTACCCCAACCACCCCAAACAGTCTGATCAACCCGACCGCCCTACATGGCAGCGCAGCCAGAAAGGACAAGGTGGCAAAGGGAGAACCCCTGAGCACGGGACATATGATCAGACCGAGCACACCGAGCCTAAACGCATCGGATGCTTATTAACAGTCTCGCAAGGCGGAATTATTGACAGTGATTCCTCAACGCGAGGTACTGTTATTTTGAACGGTTCTCAAAGTCTTTGTTTATTCGACACGGGGCTTTCTTACGATTGCATTGTTGCCAGAAACCTGGTTAAACCCGGTCAAACCCCCACAGGAGAAGACCGTCAAACTTTGTGGAGTTTCTAAGAGTGAGGCACCTACAGCGCTTCCCATCGCATTGGTAGGGAGATACACTCTGACTTTTGTCAGAAAGGTGGTGATCAAAGCAGGCTGTTATGGATGATCCCATCTACCCAGTCATACTTGATGGGAGAAGATACGTGTGTATTGGTAAACCGGAAGAGCCAATTGTGGCAGCAGTAACTACAAGAGGGCAAACCAAAAAGGAACGGGAGCCTGCGCCTAATTTGTTACCCATGGAACTTAAAGAAGAATAAATGCCTCTAAAACTAAAGCTACCCCTGAAACTTTTGTTCTAACGAGGACCTTTGTATATCTTGAAGTTGGGGTTTTAGAAAAACTACAGGAAAGTTGAAAGTTACAATTTCGAATTTTAGGCAGTGGCCAGAAATCCTCCATGATGGTCAAACACAACAAGAGAAGTCTCTCATATACTAGAAATTGCTTTGGCAGCTAGCGCCTTCAATAGATTATCTAACATTTGGAAATCACGATCATTGAATATACATACCAAGCTTCGTCTGTTTAATTCAGGAATGATATTATCAGGTACCCTGTTAACATTCCTGTTCCTGAGTTGCGCCGTAACAAAATCATTGGAGAACAAGCTGAATACATTCGAGAACAAATGTCTTAGAGCTAAACTCATCAAACATCAAGTAGGACCAGAATTCAAGCAGGCTGTCTAATCGACAAGGGAAGAGAAGACTCTAGGTGAAATTGGTCCGACTATATCAGGAAAGACGATGGTCATATATCAGGTAAAATGATGTCCTACGAAGGGCAAAACAACAGAATGGCACTAACAGGGAGCCTCCCACCCATTGGGACCTGAGGGGTACTTGCGGAAAAAAGGAAGACCAAAAGCGGCTCAGAAGCAATTAATACGAGAAGGAAGAACTTTTGGGCCCATAATGGCAAACAAGCTAAAGAGTGGCGTCACAAACGGGACAACCTGGAGAGCATGATTTTCTGTTACAAACCATGGCGCTTAAAGAATTTATTTATTATTATTAATACAAGGACCCTACTTTGGCACCCTGCTTTAGGAAACTGCCCATGGCTAAGGAACCCAGACAGCACGGGGACATTTTTTCTAAGGATGGCGTACTGTATCGCAGAACGGGCAAGCCTGACCAAGGTTACAACCAGCTCCTAGTACCGAAACAGTACAGAAGCCAAATCCTAGAAATGGGGCACTCTCTTCCCTTCAGCGGACATATGGGACAGAACGCCACAAACCAACGGATAACCACTCATTATTGGTGGCCAGGAGTAAATACTGATATTATCAGATATGTCAACTCCTGTGCCCAGTGCCAACGTGTGCCACCCAAGCAACGGGCACCCCCAGTCTCTTTGGGTGAAATGCCAATAGTGGGAACACCATTCGAACGGGTTGTGATCGACATTTTAGGGCCTTTCGAAAGGACTAAAAGAAGGAACAGGTTCATCCTGACCTTAGTCGATACATGCACTTTATGGGCAGAAGCTATCCCGCTAACATGCGCAGATGCCAAGCATGTCGCAGAAGCCCTCGTGCAGATTTTCACTCGGTTGGGATTCCCTCAGCAAGTGTTGACGGATAATGGATCTCCATACCGAAACGTGTTGATGGATGAGATCGTTAAGATCTTGAGGACCCAACACATTCACACTAAGCCATATACTCCGGCCGGAAATGGGCTCGTGGAACGTGCTAATGGAAACCTCAACATGATGCTAAGTAAACTGAAACCTGAAGATTGGGATCTTTGTATTCCTGCAGCATTATTTGGCTACAGAGAATCTCCTCATACTTCCACAGGATTTCCGCCAGCTACACTCTTATTCGGCAGACCCATTAAGGGCCCGCTTGAAGACTTACTTCAGTCTCTGACAGACGAGAAGGCGGATGAGACAGTTGTCTCAGCAAGTAAATATGTGTCGGTTTTAAAGGAAAGGTTGAAACTAGGGTGGGACCTAGCAACGACTAACTTTAAGCGAGCACGCACAAAGCACGCTAACCGATACAGGAAAGTCGCGAAAGAGAGAGAACTGGAAGCAGGAGAGAAAGTTTTGGTGTTACTCCCTACCGAGAACAACCAACTGAAGATCGGATGGCAAGGGCCGTTTACCGTCCTGAAAAAGATTTCTAAGGCTAACTACCAGATATCTATTCAAGGAAAGGAGAAGGTTTTCCATTTAAATCTCTTAAAGAGATACTTGGAAAGACCAGTGCCGACCTCCGACCATCTCCTGACGATCGCCAAAACTGACGAAGATGACGATAGTGGCAGGGAAACTCCACTGCACACACAGGAAATCTTTGAAAAATGTCAGAAGCGGCGACGCTCTTTCAAGCGCGCATGGGAGACATTCCAGAGGAAGGAAACGTCGGGGCAGACTTCATGAGTAGGAATTGGACAGAGATGGAGGGGGAAGATGAAAGGGAAGAAGACAGACACCCCGAAGCTACGGTTATAGGAAATTTAATTCCATAATGTAGACATGGAGTGCTTCCATATCTTAAAGGGGGGACGTCCTGTCACGTAGGTCTTATGATCATTAAATTGCCTAGATCTTCTTCCTATTCTCTCACCCGAATCCTTTTATTTTATTATCTTTCCGTACTTGTTTTTCCTGTATTTTTCGCATCACTCGGTTGCGAAAAAATATTTTCTTCAGTATTCTCAAACTTTACCTTGTGTTTTTTCTCATACTGGGATACGTAATTCTATTACTTAGATGTCAGTCAGACGAGAAGTGCAATTAAGTTGCAGCTATCTCAGACATCGAGTCGACTTGGGTCTGCACCTTCAGATGACACGACACTCCTGAGTTAGATTCTCGACGTAAACGCGTGAGAATGCTAGGAGAGAGCCGACATCCGTCTGCATTTTTCACCGGTCAACAACGAGTTGCATCGGCCGAACGCTTAAGTAGGAGCGAATATTTACACCTTATAGTCGCAATTTCAGACATTTGTCTGGAAATCCCAGCTGACACGGCTCATTGTGGGCCCCGGTCAGCGTGAGGTGCGAAGTAGTATAAGTGTCAGTTCAGAGTCGTTGTCAAAATAGCTCCGGCTTGGCGTGAAAAATCGCTCCGCACTGGAGACCGGCTGTCTGAGAGTTGCAACTCACGCGCGCTCTCGGTCACTGATGGCGGTTACGACACGCGTTAAGCTGACGTAGGTGTTTTACACGTAAAAGGGGAGATGATTTCGGAGTTTGAGAAAATGTGGGATTGTGTGCCCCTGTTTTCAAATATCCACCCAGGAGCTGAAATCTGATTTCATTTCAGTCTTCAACATCTTCAGTAGACGGAAACACGCGTGCTAGCGAATGAAGCTTGTATAGCGAATTTCATAGTTCTCGTCAGATTTCTGACGAGCTTCTAACTACCTATCTAGTGAATTATCCTAGTCGTGGTGTTACCGTAGTTCTGGGGTGAGATTAATATATATTATATCTAGTATTTTGTGAAGTGATAAAGTGTTAAGTCGCTTATTTCATATTTCACTAGTTAGATTTTGCGCAGAGTGCAAAATTTATATAGTCTGTATTATTTTCTAGTGACGTGTTTCAGTGGATAGCAGAATAAATTATAATTTCTAGCATTAAACAATAATGTAGCTATAATGAAGTAAATTTTACTGCTAAATAATCAGACGAGATCATATTTTTCTAAACTAACTTATAAATGCTAGAAGCCTCATGAGATGTTGACGGAATACGCACGTGTTCCTAAATTCATGAGGATTGGTGATTTTTTTTTAAGATATAACTTACTTTACGGGAAGTTTTAATGATAAGTCATGCGGTACGCTTGCAGTTTAAAAATGTAAGTTATATTGGGTACATATTGTAAATTATTTGATATGTGTTCTTTCCTTTTTATATAGTGTAACGGTGGTACCCAACTTTGCCAGCGTTCTAGTACGTGAACATTATTTGTGAAGAAACAAATCACTTTCATTACCTGAACTTTAACAGTTAAATGACGTAAGAGGCCTTCGCGCCAGAAGTAATTCTTCCAAAATAACGCTTCAGTACAGTTCAGCCCGCTGTGGCAAGCAAATAGCAGTAACCTTCCGACAAAGTTTTGACTAGTATTGTGGTGACCAAATATAGTACCTTCCGGAAAGTAGACACCGATCTGACATTCCTTAAATTCTAGAAACCAAAGCTAATGACATTGTGCTCTGCTAACTTTCGTGCCTGGACAAATTTTATGTGACTTAACAGACATCCGAAAAATAAGAACACCCAAGGAATCGTTCCCTGAGACAGAGAAATTCAGTACGTCTTGTTGGAACTGGGGATTTCTTGGTTGAGAACTGCATTTACGGGTCTGTGTGAAGGTCCTAGAATTATTATGTTCCCAGAGGCAGCGAGCAAAGTTGTAAGTATAAATGTGAGCACATGGCCATGGCTGAATGAATGAGAGTACGCAGGTCTGAGTGTTATTTTACCGGTGTATTTTGGCACCCATTTGCTGTCTTAACTTTTTTTAATCTGCAGAATTTGTTACAAATGCTAGAGTTTCTTTTTCTTAGGCTAAATCAGATTATCCAACTCTGTTCATACATTTACGAGAAAGAAAGAAACCTCTTAGACTCAACCCTATGTATCTATAACTCTTTGGGCCATCATCTGTTCTCTTAACGGGGCTGTGGGCTAAACCTAGAGTAAGATTCTAACGGTCTATCATCCTTGTAGCATTTTCTTGAATTTTATGACTATTTGTATATTTTTTTCCTTGATGTATTTCTTTGGTGTTGTGAGAAGATTTTAAATGATAATTAAAATCTCTCTTGAACTTAATAATCGTGTTGGTCAGCTCGTTCTAGAATACATATAATCATTGTTATAGAATTTCCCACGTCTGTGTGTTTAACTGTCGTCACGTGTATGTGCGTGCCCGTGAGCAGATAGACATATAGGTAATATATAAATGTGTTTAGACTGTCTGACGCTGCAAAAACTGTCGCAGAAGATAGGTGAGAGAGAGAAGAGTGTTTTTTTCCGCTCAGAGACAGCCTCTATATCGCATTCTATCATCTCACTCGTGGAAATCTATGTTGTATTTCTATCTCTCACTGTGACTATCACTCATTCCAACCTATTCAGAAGGGACCAACCCAAGTCTTAATTCTCCTATCAAAAAATCTACGACATAAAGGTGTATGTACATCAAAGGTAGGATCAAGCTGTATAAGTTCCTAGAGAAGATGGTAATGTATTACTCTAATTTCCTAAATGCTCCTCTCAAGATCTTCCTCTGTTAATATTATTAAGCTCTGCTAGGGGAATTAACTAAACTATCTACCAACAAGAACTGTAACTTAACTTAAATAATTTAAGTAAGTCTGCTGGTAAATATTTACAATTTATTTTTACAAGTGTTTCTTTTCTGTGTGAAAATCTTTCACGAAACTCAAAATTTGGTTACAACATTAATATAAATAAAAACACTTGCAAATTGTCAAAATTATTTACAGTCTTTTAACTTTGTAGGATTGTTCTCCTCTCTAGGCTGAAATCACTTTGTTTGTAGACGGCCTTTATCTTAGTATTAATTCTATCTTTTCACAATTCCTGTATTTCAGTTAATTACTGACTAGGACGTTTGCCTAGCTAAAATGCACTGTTTATTCATCATTATAACTATTTATTTTGTGGTGATGCTGATATAAACTGATCAGTAGCCTTGTGTGGCTACTTAGCTTGAAGTCTTGGTTTTGTAATCTGTTCCACCTCTGTACTGGCACGAAACTGTGTCTCCTCCAGGCATTAGGATTTGGGTAACTGTCCCTCTAAAATAAAAGAGCACTCGCATCACTAGTTCCTATAGTAGAGTCAGGCTCCTTAAGGTGGACGTCAGTTACAGGATACTACCCTCAAGTACATACAGTCGAGCTGTTATTGGTTATATATTAGTCTGCTCTCAGATACAGAAGGCAAAGGCAACCTTCATTAACATAACTGGCGCTCGCTGCATTTTTTCAAAATTGAATGGCCTCGTTTCGCAAGAGGCAGGGTCTTATATAGGTCATATTCGGCGACACAGAAAGCAGCTGCTAAAGTGTGTGTCTGCGTACCCAAAATGTATGCATAATCTGTCTAGATATGCAAATATGGAAAACTAAGATTTTTATTATCTTCTTTATTCCTGCAGTGATTTCCTTCATCTTAGGTTTAAAATACGCCCTGGATTAGGCTTCATCTATCTAGATAATTGTCCTTTTATTATATACTTTATTTTTATACTATGCGTAGCCTAAACAGCAAAATTTTGGACTTGCCTGAAGTCTCGACGCATTCCACTCGAGATTTCTCCATGACTATATCACTTCTTTGCACAGACCTGTACAGCAACATTTCTATTGTAAAATTACTTACCTCCTCCAGGCGGTACTTTGCTCATGATGCTGTAGTTTCATTCCATAGCCAACGGGTTTACACAGATTTGGACTGGCCATTTTGACTGCCCAAGTTTTGTTCAGTAAACACTGCATGAAGGTGCGATTTCATTGGTTCGTCTAGCATCCTTTATTTATAAAGTATGGCGTACCGTTTGGTCAGAATGACGTGTTGTGAATCAGACTTCACGACAATCACGAACAATAATAGTGCACAAAATGAGGTCAAGTAATGACGTAGATTATATACAATAAAACAGGACGTCACAACTAAACACGGAATCAATAAAATAAATTCAAACAGAGCTGAAAATCTCTCTGCAAATGTTGCTGCATCTCTGTAAGAAAATACTATATTTATAATCCTTACAGAACAGTTCTCAATAACCCCATCAGAAGATGTGAGCCACTAAGAACACCCAAATAACCGCCCGTACGTGAATAAAAAAAGACAAAGAAATACATAAACATATAGACTGATGGAAATGCTCAAGAAAAAACACAGAATGACCAAAATAACACAGGCGCCACACAAAATACTTATCTGAACCCGTTCCTCGGCGGATAGATGCGTCTCTGAATCACTAGACCACGATCAATTGAAGATGCTCAACTCCAAACAGCAACGATATATAGTCCTGTTTCCAACGATGCTAACTGGAAGTGCTGACAACTTGACGTAAATCCTGTTCGTATAGTCAGAAGTAGCGAAATGATAGCTCCAGCGAAGTTAAAAACGACGATTTGACGACACCGCGATAGCAGGGGTGATGAGACATCATTGAAAACGTCAAATTGGAAGGGTAGTTGAGGCGTATTGGTGGCTCAAACGTTGACGACCGTAATAGACAGTGTTCTTGACAACAGTGTTGACTTTATAAACTGAAGACACGTAGTGACCTCGACCGTCCATTAAAGTGACCTTGGTAGGAGCCCTCCATGTCTCAGAGCCATACAATAGGACTGACTTGACATTTGAGTTGAAGATTCTTATTTTCGTGTTGGACTTGATTTCTCTTGGTCTCCATATGTTTCCCAGTGCAATGAAAGCTCCTCTTGCTTTTTGTATTCTTATTTTGGTATCATTATCTGTCCCTCCAACTCTGTCTATATTACTGGCAAGATATGTGTACGATTCTACATCCTTTAGTGGTGTTTCTTCAAGTTCAACCTTGTTATCATTTCTTGCATTTATTCTCGTAATCTTTGTCTTTTCCCTGTGTATTTTCAGGCCCACTTGTTGTGACCTCTCATCAAGAATTTTCATTTTCTCTTGCATCTGATTATGGTTATGGGACAGAAGAGCCAAGTCATCTGCGAAATCCAGAACATCAAGCTGTTTAGTCAGATTCAACTGGATTCCATTTATGTTGTGTGATATTGATGTTTTCATAACCCAATCTATTGCTAGTAAGAAAAGAAATGGAGGCAAGAGGCATACCTGTCTGATAAGGGTGGATTTAGGCTGACTTGAAGTACCACCCCTATCGACACCGGGTAGATTGAGGTTGTATTGTAGGGCGTCCTATCTGGTTTTTATTGTTGCCGTGTGTAAAGTAGTTGGATAGTCCACAGAGTACAGCACAAGCAAAATGACATGCAAAGTCATAGAAATGGTAACTGCTCGTGACGTTTATATACCATTTTATTGCACACCACAATGACAGTCACGTTACATACGTCATAAGACATCACAGTTCAACAATTGTAGCATTCAGAAATAATATTGGTGCCAACTGATATTCATGTAGGATCCAATCCTCATCAGTCATAGCGTAAACAACAGTTCAAGGTTCACAGTGTCATAAAGTTATTATTCATAACTCTGTCTAAATAATATGGCACAGAGCTGGATGCATTAATATTCCTTACTATCATTAGTGCAACAGTGTCAGCTGCATTTCATCAGTGCACATACATAATAATCTTTACTCCTCTCCTGATGCTGGCAGATCAGGTGTAATAAATAAGTCCGTTATCGTTTGCACGAGAAATAGCATTGAGGAGTACAGGTCGAACTGACCTTACAGGCATTCCCAAGTCTAACCTTGATGTAGGCATAAACGCTGACACACAGCGACGTTCATAGAACAAAGAACTGTCCTTCGGGCTGAGTATGACCCGTTTACATATATATCTCAGGTATGAAGATACCTGGGGCGTGTCATCTATTAGAAGAACCCTCCTTTCTGTAATGCATACGTGAGCAGAGATCGACCATTGTCAAACATAAATAAAGTTACAGATTGGATGTAAATGAGGTATTACCTTCGTTCGAAAATCCACACCACAGAAAACATACGCCTCCAGACGTTTTAGAATACTCAAGGGAAGGACCTTGTAAGCTAACTAACTCACAAAAAGGCTCCTAATTCCCTAACAAAATCACAGAGACGCCGGAACACGTCTTCTCTGCTTCACAATCTTTCATCGTCTCCCAGACAAAGAAGAATTCCCAGACGCCTCTCGTCCGGACATGCGCAGAACCTCTACACTTGAATAGTCAAACAAACCAGACGATCTAGGAACATTCGAGATAAGATTTAACTAGATCGAGCCTAATTTGGACATGAACAGAGACCTCAACACAGGTTTCAGACATTCCAACAACAGTTGACCGATACTACCAAATAAGGAGAATGGTCACACTTCGTTAATAAAAATGTGAACCGACCGTGTCTCGACACAAGAGGAGGTAACATCATTTTAAATGATACTCTCAATATCCAGAGTTATGTAGCTTTGACTGAAAAAATTAAAGTGTACATTTCAGTCAATCTAATAATACAATGTCTTTAGCAAAAAATGATCATACAATGTTTTTTTAGGAAAAAATGATCATACAATGACTTAGAAAAAATGATCTGTGCGTAACATTATCGCACCCTCCCGGGGAAAAAAATGAAACACATTTTTTTTTTGAATCCTGGAGCCGGAAGAAAACCCAATGCTCCCAACGCACGTATGATGCACGGATATATTGCCTAAATATGAGGCTAGCTATCTCAGATCCTTAGAGAAAAAAATTTATCTAAGTATACGCGTATATATTCCAGGAAGGTGCCACCAACACACGCCACAGTGATGGCAATATCATAATGAAAGTCAAATTATACTCATACAAATCTATGAAATTAAATATATTATCATAGTATTATATATTGAAGTGTTGAGCAAACAGCGGTGTAATATACCAATATACCGCAATATAATATAACACATATTTAAACAAAGAGTACATTATATAATGGATTATAAATAATTACTAATACATGTGCTGTTTCTCGTAGACATAAATACAAGAAGATGTGGACATCATCCGCTCCCAATCCAGGACAGGACTAGATAACTTCAAAGTTCCACAATGTACAAAATCTCGCAGACTTCAATGATGTGCTGCGAAAATATCAATAACACAAATCTTTAAGACAAATGATAAATCTCTTAATGCAATCATTAAAATATAACAACTAAATGTGGCCATGTGATCGTTTGGCCCGTATATCGCTAACTAAGCTTTCTTCTGTTATGCTCAAATCGGTAACAGAAAAAAAAAAAAATTACATGGTACAACGTTATCAATTCCCAAAAAGTGAGAAAATATGTGCTAATATGTCATTATAGTATTGAACTGTATCAGGAAATATATATGACAGAAGAATTATGTGGAATCGTGTGGGCATCTGGACAGAATGTCTGCCATCACATTATCCGAACCACGGATAGCTCGCACCGTGAAATGAAATGGTTGAAGAGCTATGGCATATCGAGTAGACCTCGAGCTCTTCAAGTTTTTGCTCTGAATAGCAGTAAGAGCTTTCTGGTCGGTTTCCACAATGAAATGTGCGCCTAGAAGAAATCTTTGTAACTTCAGAATAGACCAAACCATAGCCAATAATTCCCGGTCTAAAACCGGGTAATTCTTTTCTGCAGCATTTAATTTCCTAGAGATATACATCACCGGATGCAGAGTATCAGAATACTCCTGCATAAGTGCTGCCCCAATCCCAGTTGACGAGGCGTCACTTCGAAGAACAAAAGTCTTTTCAATAGTAGGTAACCTAAGGATAGGTGGAGATGAAAATAGAGTTTTCACCTGGTCCAATGAGGATTGACACTCTTGAGATCAGCGGATCAGATTAGGCGATCCTTTCTTCAATAAAGTAGAAAGTGGTGCCATAATGGAGGATAGATTCGGAATGAATCGTCCGTAAAATTGGATCAAACCTAAGAGACTCCGCACTTGTTTCTTCGTCTTAGGGACAGAAATGTTAAGTATTTTTGAAACATTGTGGTCCTCTGTCTTTAAAAGACCATGACCAACATGATGATCCAGGAAAGAAATCTCACCAAATCCTATAAAAGCTTTAGAGGGTTTTGCAGTCAAGTTATACTCGCGAAGAGTAGACAGCAATTCGTATAAACCCAAATAGTGATCTTCCCAGGAATCACTGAACAGACAGATATCGTCTAAGTATGCTATGACATCTGTACGATATGCGAGAATTCGCCGTATCATGCGTACGAATGTAGCAGGGGCGTTCATAAGGCCAAAAGGCATGAAATTCCATTGGAATAAACCCTAGGTGTAGACAAAGCTGTAAAAGGTTTGGCACGTTCAGTTAAAGGAACTTGCCAATAACCTTTAGACAAGTCTAGTTTGGTAAAGAACCTAGAATTAGAAAGTTTATTTAGTAGCTCTTCCAATGAAGGCATAGGTTCAGCATCGAACTTCGTAACTTGGTTCAATTTGCGATAATCTACGCAAATGCGAATGTTATTATCCTTCTTCCGAACAATAACCATAGACGAAGAGTATGCTGAAGTGGATGGTTCAATGATTTCCAATCGAATCATTTCATCCAATTCTTTTTCGACTTGTGACTGAAAGTGGATAGGTATTGGATAGGGTCTGACTCTGATAGGATTATGATCAGTTAGCACAATGTCATGTTCGATGACATGTGTGTGTCCCGGGATGTCTGTAAGGACATCCTGAAATGTTTGCAACATCGAAGAAACCTGTCGATGTTCCTCAGCGGACAGCTTAGGGAGAAACGGTAACGTTTTTCCAAGATTCCGTCGAATGAAGTGGGACCATAGGAAGTGGAAGATTGACATCAGAAAAAGTAGTTTCCTCATCCTGTATAACTGACAGGGATGAGTAATGACCATGAGGTACTTGAGAATTGTCCGTTGCCTGGAAAATAGGCTGCAAATAGTCAGGTCTTCATGAAATTCCGTGAGCATATTTATGTGGAAAGTCTTATGCTTTCCATCAATATCGACTATATAGTCGACATCGGAAATCTTGGAGACTATTGCATACGGACCTTTCCATGCAATAAGAAGTCTGTTCTCCCTTGAAGGAAGAAGAACGAGAGCTTTGTCACCTGGACAAAGTTGTCGTAGACATCTATTTTTATTTGCAAACTGCCTTGCCTTTTCTTTAGCAAATTCGGATGAAGAAGTTGCTAGTTTGCATGCCTCGATGATCTTTTGCCTAAGAGCAATGACATACTCATAAGAAGATTGAGTCTCATCGCTAATATTATCGGCAGTGATAAGATCGTGTAGTAAAGACATAGGGCCGCGCGGTTGCGCGCCAAAGACAAGTTCAAAAGGAGAAAACCCTGTGTGTTCATTGGGGACCTCTCTATACGCAAAGAGAGCCGCGGGTAAAACCCTGTCCCAATCCTGAGGATGATCCTCAGTTATTTTCCCAAGTAAAGTTTTTAGTGTCCTATTCAAACGCTCAACTAACCCATTAGACATTGGGTGATAGATACTGCTGAGAGACCTTTTAATATGTAGCATAGACATTACCTGTGACATAGTGTCTGATATAAGTTGAGTGCCATGGTCTGATAATATTTCTCCGGGGAAACCCAAGCGAGAAAATATCAGCCAAAGAGCGTCTGCGATATCAGCAGTTGAGATGCTCTTGAGAGGTATAGCCTCTGGCCAACGTGTGCACATATCGACACATGTAAGGATAAATTGATGTCCTCTGGCCGACTTAATTCTAAAAGGACCGATAATATCTATTGCCATTTTTTTTTGAAAAGGGCGAATAGGAATGTCAGCAGCCTGGATAGGCGCAGCATGTCGTGGTCCCTTAGATTTGACCTCCTGACATACTTTGCAAGAACGACAGTAAATTCGTATGTCCTTGCTCACAAATGGCCAAAAGAAAGCCGCAAGAACCCTCGACTTTGTACGGGAAAAACCCATATGTCCAGCACATTGCGAGTCATGAGCATGTTGCAATATTTGCAATCTCATACTCTTAGGCACAAGAATTTGTGAATGAGTGGACGTAGACGAGTCTTGTACCATACGCACAAGTACGCCGTTCTTCATAGAAATCCAAGACTTTCTATTAGTATTCTGATTTGGATCACCTTTCTTTGCTAGAATGAAGAATTTTTGTAAAGAAGGATCTTCTTCTTGCAATTTTATAAATGAGTCACGTGAAATAATCAAGTGACTATTTTGGCTATCTACTTCATCATTATCAGTTAATGAAGTTTGAGGTGGATCCAGAGCATGTGCTCTTGTGACCACCGCATTGGTAGCTTCGATGTTTTGCTCTTCCCAAACAGCAATTTGCTGTGGGGTACATTCCCTAACTCCGTGAATACGACCAATAATAAGGTCCGCAATAGGGTTTGGAAGAAGACACGCGTGGACATCTCCCGTAAAGAAAGGAGTAGCAATATGTATTATGGCTGTAGGATACTTTTCCAAAGTGCCACCAAATGTAACACATTTGATGACCTTTCCTGTAGCACAGGATGGATTTACAAGAGATTGCCTAACACCAACAGTAGTACATCCAGAATCAAATAAAACTGAGACTGGATTACTATTCACAAGACCCTTATGTAGTATAAGAGAACCCCTCCCGTCATGTGCAACATTAGCAGGAAGAGCGGGAAGAGGATGACCACAGCTTAAAGTTGTTACGGTAGTCGGGTCAAATAAAGTACTGCATTGGATACATTTATTTGCTCTACCAAAATCAAAAGATGAACATCCGATAGCATTATGGTTTTTATTATCATTAACCTGTTTATCTGCTCCCTGAGATTCTTGTTGTACAGAGTTTGTCTGTTGATATCTTTTTCTTTTATGTTGCGATCTACCGCGACCATTATTGCCTCTGCAATTATCATTAAACTCTCTACTGTAGTTGTTATCCTGGTTTGAATTCCAGTTTCTATAACTGTCATTACCATTTCTATACTGTTGAGAACCTCTATTATATTGGTTTTGAGGTCTCCGAGAAAAAGATTTGCCTCTATACTGATTACCTTTGTGAAAATGTCTAAAATTATAGGGAGTAGTATACCGTGGAGTATCAGGTTGTCTCCAGTTCTGCGAAGAAGAATCACCCTGAAATTGATCACTATGATTCTGAGCATAATTACGGTTACTCTTCTTATTAACATTTTGTTGGTTACCCTGAAATTTACGCATGAAATTTGGGCCATAAGGTGCTGCCGAAGCAACTGGCAGACCTTCTTTTACTTTAGAGTTGCAAATGGTTAATGAGGATGCGCAGTTACATACTGGCAACAGTATTCTTCCATTTCTTTTACGTTTTTAGGCTTACGCTCGTGAAGAAAAGAAAGAAAAGATTCATTGACAGAAGACATTATTTTGTCTCTTAGCAGTAAGTCCATAAGTGCTTCATACGTATGTTCTGTCTTAGACAACTCAACCCAACGTGTAAAAGTAATACGTATCTTTGATATGAATTCAGAGAATTCTACTCCAGTTTCAGGCAACATATTTTTAAATTGAAGACGATAGCCGTCTTCGTTTAGTTGGTATTTCTTTAACAAGACAGCCCTGACAATCTCATAATTGTCCCTGTCAGGTTCATCTACCATGCCTAACATAGTCAAAGCATCACCTTTAAGTATTTTGGACAAATGAAACACGTAAAGTGATTTATCCAAGTTATGTACTTTACATGTACGTTCAAATCTCTCTAGATAAAACGTTATATCGTCAATGGAAGCATTGAATGCTGGTAGATTAAGCTTGAAATCAACCGCATTAGACTTATTAGAAGATGATACCTTATTTGAATCATTAGCATTACCCAAGTTCATCAACTTTAACTTTTCTAACTCCAAAGCTAAGAGTTTTTCTTCATGCTCCATTTTTGCTTTTCTCTCATCAGCCTCTCTTTGTAATCTTCTTTCTTCAGCCTCAGCCTGTAACTTTCTTTCTTCAGCCTCAGCCTGTAACTTTCTTTCTTCAGCCTGAGCCTGTAACTTTCTCTCTTCAGCCTTTGCTTCTGCTTCCCTTTTTTGTTTTTCCATTTCCATTTGGAATCTTTTTTCATCCACCTGCATCTGCAGTTTTAAATTTTCAGCCTCTATTTTCTTTTGTTCAGTTTGTTCTTTCATTTTCTTTTCTTCCGACTTCAATGCCTTGGCATATTGAACAGTCGCAAATTCTTCTAATTTATCACCAGTCTTTCCAAGGGATTTACCCTGCTCAATAAAGTGCTCAAATGTAGACATGTTGTCTAAAATATGAGTCCAAAACCTGAAATAATTAATTATCTTATTTCAATCTTAATAGTAACAAGACTTAATAAAGTACTTGTATAATCCCAATGTTTAACACAATCTACGTGGGAAACAAGTCTTTGACACCAACTTGTATTATCAAATGTATAATAATATCACACGTTACTTCTTAATCATGAAGGCACTACACACATCAGTGCATAACCATCAGTTATTTATCATAACTGCACAATGTAATAGTGCATGAACAAATCCACTAGTTAGTTATGATAAGTGCACTATAAATCAATAGTGCATGAGCAAATATGTAACAATAGTGACAGCTAATTACTCAAGAACTATGTAAACAATAACAGAGAACAAAGACAATGTAAACAATAACAAAGATCAAAGTCAATGTAAACAATAACAAAGATCAAAGTCAATGTAAACAACAACAAAGATCAAAGTCAATGTAAACAACAACAAAGATCAAAGTCAATGTAAACAACAACAAAGATCAAAGTCAATACGAAAACATTCGCATAAGTCAACTAAATAAACAGCAGAACAAAAAGGAAAATATCACAAAGAATGTGATGACAAAATGCGAAGAATGTACACAAACAAATGACGTCACAATGTATAAACAAAAATGATGTATAGAACTGAATAATAGAAAAGGGGAGACCTACAAATACAAACAAATGAAATCGGAACTAAAAAACAGAGAAAAAAAATATTACAAAAAACAACGAAGATAAAGCACAACTCGTCACACCTAAACAAATATAGCAACGTTTGTCGCTAGCAAATTTCACAATAGGAAATTTGCACAGTCCCTAAAGAAAACGCTAACAGTAGAAACCTCTGTGACGTGGTATCTTCTACTGAAAGACACCACCCAACCGAAACCCACTGAAATATAAACATATAAATATACAAATGACATATAACATATAAACATGTAGCATGTAAACAGAGTGAAAAGCGTGAGACAGAAGGCTCAGTTAGAACATAAGGGCACAGTTCACAAACAAAACAGGCCACTTAACTTCTATGTGTCCAAACGTCAGCACGGCGCAGAACAGGTTGAGATCAGCATTCTGAGGATAATGATCCAACGTTGATCAACATCTGCTCCTATAGACAGCCATGACGCTGGAAAATGAGCTTCTGATACCGGAACAGTCGTTTCGGCACTTGACCTTCTGAATCTTA
Source organism: Oreohelix idahoensis (assembly GCA_024509875.1). Lineage (NCBI taxonomy): Eukaryota > Metazoa > Mollusca > Gastropoda > Stylommatophora > Oreohelicidae > Oreohelix > Oreohelix idahoensis. Next base: position 57,462 of record JAMPIV010021731.1, read on the forward strand.
TAAATAGACTTAATCGGCACTTGACCTTCTGAATCTGCGACAGTACTTTTGATACTGGAACAGTTGTTACGGCACTTGTCCTTCTCCCTTACAGATCAGGAAATCGATTTGCTCGGTACTTGTCCTTCTCAGTGAGGAAACCTTGATAACTTGCCGAGCAACGCCGGGTACTTTCATTGAAGGTAGTGAGTTGAACTGCAATCTTGTATGTAGTATGATGATGATGTCTGGGTTTGTTGACCCCCTTGAGAGCTGGTACCAGAATAAACCAACCATTGGCCACCATGAAATGATAGGACCAAAGCTGGCCACCATGAAATGATAAGGGTGGATTTAGGCTGACTTGAAGTACCACCACTATCGACACCGGGTAGATTGAGGTTGTATTGTAGGGTGTCCTATCTGGTTTTTATTGTTGCCGTGTGTAAGTAGTTGGATAGTCCACAGAGTACAGCGCAGGCAAAATGACATGCAAAGTCATAGAAATGGTAAACTGCTCGTGACGTTTATATACCATTTTATTGCACACCACAATGACAGTCACGTTACATACGTCATAAGACATCACAGTTCAACAATTGTAGCATTCAGAAATAATATTGGTGCCAACTGATATTCATGTAGGATCCAATCCTCATCAGTCATAGCGTAAACAACAGTTCAAGGTTCACAGTGTCATAAAGTTATTATTCATAACTCTGTCTAAATAATATGGCACAGAGCTGGATGCATTAATATTCCTTACTATCATTAGTGCAACAGTGTCAGCTGCATTTCATCAGCACACATACATAATAATCTTTACTCCTCTCCTGATGCTGGCAGATCAGGTGTAATAAATAAGTCCGTTATCGTTTGCACGAGAAATAGCATTGAGGAGTACAGGTCGAACTGACCTTACAGGCATTCCCAAGTCTAACCTTGATGTAGGCATAAACGCTGAAACACAGCGACGTTCATAGAACAAAGAACTGTCCTTCGGGCTGAGTATGACCCGTTTACATATATATCTCAGGTATGAAGATACCTGGGGCGTGTCATCTATTAGAAGAACCCTCCTTTCTGTAATGCATACGTGAGCAGAGATCGACCATTGTCAAACATAAATAAAGTTACAGATTGGATGTAAATGAGGTATTACCTTCGTTCGAAAATCCACACCACAGAAAACATACGCCTCCAGACGTTTTAGAATACTCAAGGGAAGGACCTTGTAAGCTAACTAACTCACAAAAAGGCTCCTAATTCCCTAACAAAATCACAGAGACGCCGGAACACGTCTTCTCTGCTTCACAATCTTTCATCGTCTCCCAGACAAAGAAGAATTCCCAGACGCCTCTCGTCCGGACATGCGCAGAACCTCTACACTTGAATAGTCAAACAAACCAGACGATCTAGGAACATTCGAGATAAGATTTAACTAGATCGAGCCTTATTTGGACATGAACAGAGACCTCAACACAGGTTTCAGACATTCCAACAACAGTTGACCGATACTACCAAATAAGGAGAATGGTCACACTTCGTTAATAAAAATGTGAACCGACCGTTGTAAAGTTCTATCACACTGTAGAGTACTGTAAACCACTGTAAAGTGTCAGTCTGTATATGTCCATTGTAGTGTACAGAGTTGTTTAGATCAGGCATGCTCCAGTCTACCCAGCTGTAAATGAGTAACTCACCCTAGTCCTGAGTTAGGGAAGGCAAAGGCAGCTGTAAGCAGTAGTTTCCCTCTAAGGCTCCAGGGGAAGCAGGCCCTAAACTTGGTCAATTCAACCGACGCAGGATGGTGTATATATGGAGTAGAAGTGTAGAGTGTGATTAACGCGAATGGTGTACTGTTCGTGTTCTGACCACTCTAAACACTCATTCACTTGTGTCTACAAGGCACCAATGCAGACTGCTGGAATCTTTGTTTACACAGTTTATTTAGACGCACACACTGGGACATAACGAGTAAATCATGGGTACAGGTTGACACATCAATTTGCAGGCATACATAGTAGATCCCAAGTCATGACACCTTCATAAATAATGGGTAGTACATCAATAGCTTCTAATGTCATGATACATAATGGCCGCATCCCCTATCTGACTAAGCGCGTCAGTGAAGGCGGATCGGTAAGTAACTAAAGTTGCTTTATGTTCACAGTTTATATCATATTATGAAACCATGGAAGGGGTTTCTATCAAAATTGAGATCTCCTTGCCACTGTCCGAATAGTAAGATACATGCCCCGTTCTTTGGACAGTGATTCAAAAATACGATGACAGGAATGTAACATGGCCGCCTTCCTGAGTTGTCGCTCACTCGCTCACAGGAGGGTATATATATAAGCCAAAGTTAATTCGAAATACATATGAATGATTTCCTAAAGTTTCTCCATACAGTTCTACAGTAATCCAGTTACTTCACGTAGACATAATTGTTGTATGGAAGCCCGTCATCTTTGTCGATACAAACACGACCCTAGCGTTGCGAAGCATAATATTCCAACTAGGTCTAACCGACATGAGATCATCAAAAATAGGGTCTGGAATTACCTGGAGTCCGAATCATACATGGTACCGTACATTAGGAGAGTCTCTAACACAAACTCTAGTAGAGACACACTCTCCTACAGAAGAAAACCACTTCATAAATCATTTTTATTGAAGAATGTACCAGCCCTGGAAAATGCGTAACCGCCATTGTAAACGGTACCTCGGAACTCATCACGACTTGTCAAGACAACTCATACTTCCGCTAGAGCGGCATAACAAGAATATAGTCCTGCCTACCCATCAAAAATATACAATATAGGACTGATTCTACTTGTACTAATAATATGTAATACATATGAATTCAGGCCATAAACATAATAAGCAAATTAATATATTTTCTGGCCCTAACAAATAAGTACGGACATGGGTGTCATATCCATGCGCCGAATCAATATCAAGAACGATTACTCCTATGATCAAAAGTGTAAATCAATCATGAGTTATCTAGCTTTACTATAGACAGCATTTTCATACACAAATGAATGAATGTCTATATCTTTTCCATATTAAATAGCCATATCGATTTTTGTAATATGTGCGTCAAAATATGCACGCAACAGATTACCACACCCCTCGGGAAAAAAAAATGATACATTTTTTTTAAAAAAATACATCTAGGAGCAACATACAATAGGCTCACAACGCACCAATAACAATACGCAGATGATAAGCATAAGTTTTATGACCCTAGAGAAAATACTTCTCTAAGTATAAATATTTCCAGAGAGGTGTCACCAACGCATACTACAATATTAGCAATGACACAATTTCCACATTAGTTTATACATAAATTTCATCTAAGATATCTTAACATCATGATCATCAAAGACGAAAAAAAAACATTGAAAGATCAGCGGTGAATAAATATCAATGAACCGCTAAGTAGTGTTACAATCAATATATGATATTACCTATGTGTACACATTTCCACATAGGAACAACTGTATCAAAGTTGTATAACAGTTATGAATCATGTGGGCATCTAGACAAAATATCTGCCATCACATTTTCTGACCCACGGATAGCTCGCACCGAAAAATGAAATGGCTGCAGAGCAATTGCGTAACGCGTTGATCTCGCGCTCTTCAGATTTTTACTCTGAATAGCCGTAAGAGCTTTCTGGTCAGTTTCCACGATGAAATGCGCGCCAAGAAGAAATCTTTGCAGTTTAAGGATTGACCAAACCATAGCCAATAATTCACGGTCTAGGACCGAGTAATTCTTCTCTGCGGCATTTAATTTCCGAGAAATATACATCACAGGATGCAGAGTTCCAGAGTACTCTTGCATTAGTGCTGCTCCAATCCCGGTGGATGAAGCGTCACTACGAAGAATAAATGTCTTATCCTTAGAAGGCAATACTAGGATAGGTGAAGTAGAAAACATAGTTTTAACCTTATCCAAAGAGGATTGACATTCTTGAGTCCAATGGACTACATTAGGAGACCCTTTCTTTAGCAAGGAAGAAAGAGGTGACATAATGGAGGACAGATTCGGAATGAATCGTCCATAAAATTGTATTAGACCTAAGAGACTTCGCACTTGCTTTTTAGTCTTAGGAATAGAAATGTTAAGTATCTTACTTGTATTATGGTCTTCTGATTTTAGGAACCCATGACCAACACGGTGTCCTAAGAAAGATATTTCGCTAAAACCAATACATGCTTTCGATGGTTTCGCTGTCAGGTTATGCTCGCGTAAGATAGACAATAGTTCATTTATCCCATTATAGTGATCGTTCCAAGTATCACTGAAAAGACAGATGTCATCAAGATACGCAATGACATCTGAGCGATGAGATAGGATTCGACGCATCATGCGTACGAATGTTGCAGGGGCGTTCATAAGACCGAAAGGCATGAAATTCCATTGGAATAGACCCCTAGGCGTCGAAAAAGCAGTAAACGGTTTGGCGTGTTCGGATAATGGAACTTGCCAATATCCCTTAGACAAATCGAGTTTAGTAAAGAAATGAGAATTCGATAGTCTTGTAAGTAGCTCTTCTAGTAAAGGCATAGGTTCAGCATCAAATTTCGTCACTTGGTTCAATTTGCGATAATCCACGCAAAGACGTATGTTATTGTCTTTTTTTCGTACAATAACCATCGGCGAAGAATATGCTGATGTGGATGGTTCAATAATTTTTAACTCTATCATCTCATCCAACTCTTTCTCTACCTGTGCTTGAAAATGTATCGGGATAGGAGACGGTCTGACTCTTATAGGACTATGGTCAGTAAGAATAATGTCATGTTGAATGACATCAGTTTGACCAGGAATGTCAGTAAGGACATCCTGAAATTGTTCTAACATAGTAGAAACTTGTTTCTGCTCTCCTGGAGATAATTCGGGAGAAATTGCAACATCTTTCCATGATTCATTAGAGTGAAGAGGAATCATTGGAAAAGGTAGATTTACATCCGAGAAACTCGTTTCCTCATCCTGTATTACTGACAGAGATGAGTACTGTCCATGTTGGACTGGAAAATCGTCCGTTGCCTGGAAAACAGGTTGTAAATAATCTGGACGTTCATGGAATTCCGTGAGCATGTTGATGTGGAAGGTTTTACGCTTCCCGTCAATATCGACGATATAGTCAACATCGGAAACTTTTGATATTATATCGTACGGACCTTTCCAAGAAATAAGAAGTCTATTTTCCCTACAAGGTAGCAAGACGAATGCTTTGTCACCTGGACAAAGTTGTCGCAAGCATCTCTTTTTATTGGCAAATTCCCTTGCCTTCTGTTTCGCAAATTCAGAAGAAGCAGTTGCCAATTTGCATGCTTCAATAATCTTGTGTCTAAGTGCGATGACATATTCATAAGAGGATTTTGTGTCATCGACAATATTATCAGCAGTTATAAGATCATGAAGTAAGGACATAGGACCTCGCGGTTTCGCGCCAAAGACAAGTTCAAAGGGAGAAAATCCTGTATGTTCGTTGGCGACCTCTCTATATGCAAAGAGAGCCGCGGGTAAAACCCTATCCCAATCCTGAGGATGATCTTCTGTTATCTTACCTAGTAGGTTTTTCAGAGTTCTATTCAGACGTTCCACCATCCCATTGGACATAGGATGATAAATACTACTCAGCGATCTCTCTATCTTAAGAGTCGACATTACTTGAGACATGGTATCCGATATGAGTTGGGTACCATGGTCGGATAATATTTCTGCTGGAAATCCCAGACGAGAAAATATTAACCAAAGAGCATCTGCGACATCAGCAGTAGTTATGCTCTTTAGAGGAACAGCCTCCGGCCAACGTGTGCACATATCAACACACGTCAAAATAAATTGGTGTCCTCTAGCAGACTTTATCTTAAATGGACCAATGATGTATATCGCCATTTTTTGAAATGGTCGAATGGGAATGTCTGCAGCCTGAATAGGTGCATCATGGCGTGGACCTCTGGATTTAATCTCTTGACATACTTTACAAGATCGACAATAGATTCGTATGTCCTTATTCACAGCAGGCCAAAAGAAAGATTCAAGAACTCTAGCTTTAGTACGGGAAAAACCCATATGTCCAGCACACTGCGAATCATGAGCGTGCTGTAAGATTTTAACTCTCATATTTTTAGGCACAAGGATTTGAGAATGAATGGACTTAGCGGAGTCTTGTACCATACGTACAAGTACGCCATTCTTCATCGTAATCCAAGATTTACGATTTGTATCCTTATTCGGATCACCTTTTGTTGCCAGAGTAAAGAATTTCTTTAGAGTAGGATCATCTTCCTGCTGTTTTATAAAGGAATCATGGGAAATCTCCAAGGGATCATCTTGGATCTGCGCATCATTATCTTCAGAATTTGAAGATTGCGGCATATTAAGAGCTTGAGCCCTAGTGATTACTGCATTAGCAGACTGCATATTAACATTTTCCCAATTAGAAATTTGCTGTGGAGTGCATTCTTTCACTCCATGAATGCGACCGATGATAAGATCAGCGATCGGATTCGGCAAGAGACATGCTTGCACCTCTCCTGTAAAGAAAGGCGTAGCAATATTGATAATGGCAGTGGAGTACTTCTCCAATGTGCCACCAAATGTTACACATTTGACTACATCGCCTGTAGATCGAGAAGGATTTACGAGTGATTGCCTCACTCCGATGGTAGTGCACCCCGAATCGAAAAGAATTGATACCGGAGTACCATCTATTAGGCCTCTATTGAAGACGAGAGCACCCCTTCCATTATGCGCGATTGACGCAGGGAGAGCGGGAAGCGGGTGACCGCAGCTTAAAGTAGAAACTGTGGTTGGATCGAATAATGTTTTGCATTGCGAACACTCAGATGCTCTAGCAAAATCGAAAGCGGAATTTGCTACACTATTGGAGTCTTTTTTATCATTATTCTGATTACCGGCGTCGTGGAACTCCTGTTGTGCAGAGTTAGCCTGGTAATAAGATTTACCATGTCTTTTGTGTTGTGATCTACCTCGGTTATAATTGTCTCTATAATTATTATTTCCCCTTTTATAACCCCTATTTGGGTTTGAATCATAATATTCATGATCATAATCATCACGCTCATTATACTGAGTATCCCTGTAATATTGGTTCTTTTCTCTCCATGAAGCACTTGGGTAGTTCCTATAGCTACTCCCCTTTCGAGAATGTCTAAAATTATGGGTACCCCTCGCGTGTCGAGGACTATCAGCCCGATTCCAGTTCTTCGAAGAAGAACCCTGATTTGAGTGGTTATCTTGGTTTTGATACTTATTCCAATTAACCTTTTTATCAAATTTATTTTTAGCTTCTTGGAATTTGTGTGAGTAATTCTGATTATATTCTGTTGCCGAAGCAACTGGCATACTCTCTTTGATGTTCGAGTTACTAAGAATCATGTCAGGGTGTGCCGTGGCATACTGGTCACAATATTCTTCCATTTGCTTTGATGTACTAGGTTTACGCTCATGTAAGAACTCTAGGAATGGTTTATTTACCGAAGACATGACCTTGTCTCTTAGCAATAAATCCGTAAGACCATCAAATGTTTTCTCTATTTTGGATAATTCAATCCATCGTAAGAGTGTAAGTCGTGCTTTTGAAATGAAATCTGAGAATTCTAAACCTACCTCAGGTCTCATTGTTTTAAACAAAAGACGATAACCTTCTTCTGACAGCTGATATCTCTTTATCAAAGCTGCCCTAATAGCATCATAATTATCCTTGTCGGCCTCTTAAACCAAAGATAACTTAGTCAGAGACTCCCCTTTTAAATTTTCAGACAACTGATGCACATACTGTGATTTGTCAACATTATGAGCTCGACAAGCACGTTCAAATCTATCAAGCCAGAATGTTATATCATCACTGGCAGAGTTTGAACGTTGGCACCTTGACCTTATAATTAAAAGGTTTACCATTACCACCAGATGCCTGATTAATATTACTCATACTTGTCAATTTCAATTTCTCTAATTCAAACTCATGTTCTCTTATTGCTTTTCTCTCTTCAGCTTCTCTATCTAATCTTTTCTGTTCAGCTGCAGCAGCAGCTTCTAATTTTTTCTGTTCAGCTGCAACTTCTAATTTTTTTCTGTTCTGCTGCAACTTCTAATTTTTTCTGTTCTGCATCAAATCTCCTTTCCTCCACTTGCATCTGCAATTTCTTTAGTTCAGCAGCAGTATCAGCTTCTTTTTCTAATCTTTTTTTCTTCAGCCAGAGCTTTTCTCTCTTCAGCAGCAGCTTCTCTTTCTAATCTTTTCTCTTCAGCCAGAGTTTTTCTCTCTTCTGCAGCAGCTTTTTTCTCTTCAGCAGCAGCTTTTCTCTCTTCAGCAGCAGCAGCAGCTTTTTTCTCTTCTGCAGCTAATGCTTTGTCATATTGAGCAACAGCCCATTGTTCTAAGTCTTTCCCAGTCTTATCAAGAGATTTTCCTTGTGCAATAAAGTAATCTAATGTAGACATCTTGTCTTCTTAAATCAGAAACCTGAAAAAGTAAATAAATTACCCTATTTCACTTTAATGGGAGACAAGTCTATACCCTAGACTTAGTCTTAGTGAAAAAACCTGTATGGTTATTTTGTTTATCATATAACCAATGATAACTTGAGTACCTGTGGAAAACAATAACTGTATATCTCAAATACTGTGGGAGACAAGCCTTACAAAGGTCTTGTATACCTTAATGTAATCAATGATCACTAGAGTACCTGTGGAAAATAATATTTCCTATACCAATCACTTTGGGAGACAAGCCTTACAAAGGTCTTGTATAACTTAATGTAATCAATGATCACTTGAGTACCTGTGGAAAATAATATTTCCTATACCAATCACTTTGGGAGACAAGCCTTACAAAGGTCTTGTATACTTTGTTTTACTTACTTACTTACTTACTTACTTAGTCGTTCCCCTTCTACCGTGAGGTGTAGAGGTCCACTTTGTTTTATAACAATAATAATCATAAAGTACTGATCTGTACTATAATATAAATGTATTCAACTATACCTCCTATGTCATATGTCAACTAAAGACATTACAAAGGACAAACAAGAAAAGACAATCTGAAAACATTTGCAGAGATCAAATTAAATTAAATAGGAGAAATGAAAAAAATGATCACAGAAACCGTGATGATAACTGCAATAAGATAACAAGACAAATAACGCCACAGTGTATAAACATAAGGGTGTAAAGAACTGAAATGAAAGGAAAGATGAGACCTACAATTATACAAACAAATCAAACAAAAATAAAGAACAGAAAAAATGTTACAAATACAAATATGAAACAGTCGTCACAACTAACCAAATATTTGCAAACTATGTTGCATGCAAATTTCAATTAAGAAATTGCTCCCTATAGAACGCCAGAACAAGACCAATATCACTTGGTATTTCCTGTTCTAGTCACCTCCCATCCAGGCCCGCAAACACATAACAATCACACATATAAACAAATAATATATAAACATAAATACATATAAATCATCAATGTGTGTATCATATAATGAAATGTGTTGCAGTTGTAATGTATTGTACTGTATGCTCAGTTTTAACAAATTAGACTACCACTTTATTGAGTAATAGATTTGCTTTCTAATTGTTACACTGTTCAATTTTTTTGAGCACATAAGAAGATCCAACGATGAAATTTGCACTTTAAGTTCAACATTGCTCTTCTATTTCAGCAGGCTAAACAATCACTAGTTTAGAATCCTGACTGTACTGTGCCAACTGTCAACAAGTGCTGACCCAGATATTGCTACACTTGTCAGAACAGGTCAAGCTGACATTGATTGTATAGCTGTCCTACTGGTGTTGATGTGGTCAAACAAATGTTCTTGCAACTGTAAAATGTGATTCTCAACACAACAAAACTGCGTAGGCTGGACCCAGGAATCTGGCTCACCACTGTAAAGTTCTATCACACTGTAGAGTGCTGTAAACCACTGTAAAGTGTCAGTCTGTATATGTCCATTGTAGTGTACAGAGTTGTTGAGATCAGGCATGCTTTAGTCTACCCAGCTGTAAATGGGTAACTCCCCCTAGTCCTGAGTTAGGGAAGGCAAAGGCAGCTGTAAGCAGTAGTTTCCCTCTAAGGCTCCAGGGGAAGCAGGCCCTAAACTTGGTCAATTCAACCGACGCAGGATGGTGTATATATGGAGTAGAAGTGTAGAGTGTGATTAACGCGAATGGTGTACTGTTCGTGTTCTGGCCAATCTAAACACTCATTCACTTGTGTCTACAAGGCACCAATGCAGACTGCTGGAATCTTTGTTTACACAGTTTATTTAGACGCACACACTGGGACATAACGAGTAAATCATGGGTACAGGTTGACACATCAATTTGCAGGCATACATAGTAGATCCCAAGTCATGACACCTTCATAAATAATGGGTAGTACATCAATAGCTTCTAATGTCATGATACATAATGGCCGCATCCCCTATCTGACTAAGCGCGTCAGTGAAGGCGGATCGGTAAGTAACTAAAGTTGCTTTATGTTCACAGTTTATATCATATTATGAAACCATGGAAGGGGTTTCTATCAAATTGAGATCTCCTTGCCACTGTCCGAATAGTAAGATACATGCCCCGTTCTTTGGACAGTGATTCAAAAATACGATGACAGGAATGTAACATGGCCGCCTTCCTGAGTTGTCGCTCACTCGCTCACAGGAGGGTATATATATAAGCCAAAGTTAATTCGAAATACATATGAATGATTTCCTAAAGTTTCTCCATACAGTTCTACAGTAATCCAGTTACTTCACGTAGACATAATTGTTGTATGGAAGCCCGTCATCTTTGTCGATACAAACACGACCCTAGCGTTGCGAAGCATAATATTCCAGCTAGGTCTAACCGACATGAGATCATCAAAAATAGGGTCTGGAATTACCTGGAGTCCGAATCATACATGGTACCGTACATTAGGAGAGTCTCTAACACAAACTCTAGTAGAGACACAATCTCCTACAGAAGAAAACCACTTCATAAATCATTTTTATTGAAGAATGTACCAGCCCTGGAAAATGCGTAACCGCCATTGTAAACGGTACCTCGGAACTCATCACGACTTGTCAAGACAACTCATACTTCCGCTAGAGCGGCATAACAAGAATATAGTCCTGCCTACCCATCAAAAATATACAATATAGGACTGATTCTACTTGTACTAATAATATGTAATACATATGAATTCAGGCCATAAACATAATAAGCAAATTAATATATTTTCTGGCCCTAACAAATAAGTACGGACATGGGTGTCATATCCATGCGCCGAATCAATATCAAGAACGATTACTCCTATGATCAAAAGTGTAAATCAGTCATGAGTTATCTAGCTTTACTATAGACAGCATTTTCATACACAAATGAATGAATGTCTATATCTTTTCCATATTAAATAGCCATATCGATTTTTGTAATATGTGCGTCAAAATATGCACGCAACAACCGTGTCTCGACACAAGAGGAGGTAACATCATTTTAAATGATACTCTCAATATCCAGAGTTATGTAGCTTTGACTGAAAAAATTAAAGTGTACATTTTAGTCAATCTAATAATACAATGTCTTTAGCAAAAAATGATCATACAATGTTTTTTTAGGAAAAAATTATCATACAATGACTTAGAAAAAAGGATCTGTGCGTAACACTGTCTCACTCCCGTTCTAATCCTAAACGGTTCAGTAAGTTGTCCTTCATGAAGAACTCTGCATGTCATGTCCTCATAGGTCTTCCTTATTAAGTTAATGATCTTCATGGGAACTCCACAATGGCTCATCAATTTCCAAAGTGATTCTCTGTCTACACTGTCAAATGCCTTTTCATAGTCCACAAATCCGATGTATAGCGGTGAATTCCATTCCAGACTTTGTTCAACTATTATTCTCACTGTGGCTATCTGGTCTGTACAGGATCTGTTTTGTCGAAAACCTGCTTGTTCATCTCTCACTTGCTTGTCTATGGACTCTTTTAATATCTCAAGGATGATCCTGTTTAATACTTTTCCTGGCACTGATGGTAACATTATTCCTCTAGAGGAATAGTTCCACAGGCATGGAAAGACGCCATACTGATTCCAATACCTATGAAAAACAAAGTTCAGACAGAACCAAATGGCTACAGACCTATCACTCTACTTAGTTGTAGTAGGAAAATTTGTGGAGTGCATAAGTAATGCCGGACTGATGTGGCATCTGGAAGAAAAACATCTTTTAGCCCCACAGCAAGCAGGATTAAGAAAACACAGATCCACTGAAGATCAGAGCACTTATATAACTCAGAAAATTGAGGAGGCTTTCCGAGAAAAAAAGCACACACTGGTGGTTTGGGTGGATTTATAAAAAGCATTTGGCCAAGTGTGGAAAGATGGACTGAAAGTCAAGCTGCAAAGAAGTGAAGTGTGTGGGAGAATGTTCAAATGGATCAGCCACTATCTTGAGAATAGAACTGCCAAAGTCCAACTACAAGGACAGACCAGTAGGAAGATTATATTGGAGCAGGGTGTTCCCCAAGGGGGAGTCCTGTCACCCACGTTGTTGCTCGCATATATAAATGACAAATCAGAGAATATTCCAAGAAGAACCCACAATGCCTCCCTTGCAGACGACTTAGCCCTGTGGATCTCAGAGGAATATTTCACTACGGCAAGCATTCGGATGCAGCAAGCCCTAACATCATTGGAGAAGTGGGCGAAGGCATGGCTAGTAAAGATAAATTAAGGGAAAATATCATACACAGTGTTTTCTCTCTCAAACAAACCACAGAGCTCCAAATTGGTGCTAAATGGGAAAAATCTACATCTGGATGAAAATCCAAACTACCTAGGCATTACCTTTGATCACCGCTTGACTTGGAAAACCCAGATTGAAAGAAACAGGACAAGAGCAAGGCAGAGAATGGCAATCATGAAAAAACTTGCTGGCATGGGTTGGGGAGCAGACGAGAGAGTTCTAAAGAAGCTATATTCTGGGCGAGAGAGACCAGTCTTAGAATATGGCATTGCAGCATGGTCAACGGCAGCTAAGTTGAACTTTAACAAAATAAACAGAACCCAAAACCAAGCATTGAGAATCATAACAGGGGGCATGAAGTCAACACCCATTGAAGAGTTGGAAAAGATTACTCACCTCCAGCCTATGTAGGATAGAAGAGATAGCAGAGCCCAGCAACAAGCCGAGAAATTCAGGAGGCTTATAGACCACTGTTACGGTCTCCCGCTGTATCTTTTCTTGCTAGATGTTATTAAAAGATTCAGCACCGTTGGACGTGAGTTTATTGGGTTGCTTGTCAATATTTCAGATATTATAATTCATCTATTCTAATTCCAGATTTCTAGTTCGAGTGCAGTTTTAAGCCATTGTGGTGTGATTAAATTATTATTATATTCAGTGTCGTTATCGTATATTAATTCTTCCGCTGTGTTGGTTAGATTATAGTTAGTCTTAGAAAAATACCTGTGATAATCTGGACTGACCTTGCAAGGATTAATGACAGTCACAGCACAGAGTGAGAACTTGTATAATTCAGGCAACCAACAAGTTCCATGGACGACTGAACAATTTAATATATCCTTTTACACAATGGGGTGCAACATCATTTCACACATTTAAATTGGCTTCATCATAGTTCTGAGCTCTACACAATTGTTCCTCTCACAGACTTAGCTCGTCTGGGTTAACCGTTAAGTTTATAGCGTAATAGAGTGTGCAACCAACTCTTAACGAATCCGATCCTTAGAATTATTATTCCTTCACAATACTAGTGAGTACATTATCTGTAAATCTATAGATCCTGTCTATGTATCATTAATCAACATCTTTGGCTTGCAATCGCCAGGCTTTAAACTGCCATATATATAAGTTCAAGGTGAACGTAATCTGCTTGGTTCGCGATTCTAATACGGACTCTACCTGGTCCTATAATCAACTTCGATACGGATCATTACGCTATCTTACACTTTCCAGTGGATCTACCGTTCCACATATATATATAATCAGTGGCTGTGCCACATATTCAAACACGATCCTTAAGTGGGTTTACCACACATTCCAACACTGCCGTTAGGCTCAATGGCCACACATAGACTAGAATGTAACTAGGCTAGACGCGTCATACATCGATCTGCGCGATTTCTGGTCTTATTCAATTGAGGAGTTCCGTGGTGCAGGCATGCCAATGTTTGCAACCATTCACATGTCTGCAAGCCGCGAAACAGTCCTCAACATCATCCCCCCCGCTCCCAAACGTGACACTCGTGGCACGTGAGAGAGTGGTGGCGAAGATGTGCCCGACTACAATCTATGCATGTTATCTAACGTCAAAATGAAATAATGAAATTAATATTCCTAATTAGACATAATAATTATAAAATTATGTCTCTTGTCAACATCAAGACAAGAAAGTTATTTTAGTCCTGTGACGTGAAATTTCTTGATAATGTCATGAAATATTCTAATCCACATATATAAATTATTAGGTAAATATGAAGCCTAACAAATAAAATTAATAAAGAGAAGAGCAATGGTAAAATAACAGTGCTGTCACAAAGAATGTACTCGAAATCCCCCTTGTTTTCTGCTTCGTCTGCAAATTGTAACGCTTTCACGTTGATAGTAAAAGCTTACTGTATTATACCCGCTTTCTTCAATGAAACGTGTGCTGTATTTCTTGGAAAAACATTAAGAGGCAGACTGCGTAATGACCTAAATTTTAAATTCCATTCATGTCTTTTTCTACATTACGTTACCAAAACGAACGAACAGATGGACAAAAGGATAGCGAGAAGGGAGAGGCAGAAAGCCGAACATTAAACACGCGTCGCGCGATACACAATTACTACTATCACGCGTGTTAGGCTACAAGCACTAACTTTTTTTCAGACGGACAGTGATAAAATACACTACCCTTTCCCAGAGTTAGGTTTATAAATCATAACAAACTCTTATTAGAAAAGACAACATTAGATGGGTTTACGTTTGAACACATAACAGTACCCAGACAGCACATCTTCGAAACAGGAGGTAGAAGAAATTGCATATTTTGAACGCAGCCACGTAGCTCCTTTAAATTAGTATTTTTGGGTTCCTTAGGGCTTGCTGACAAATAATATGTAAAACGTTACGCAAATAGTCCAGGAATTAATAAATTATACCCAAAATAAAATAATGGGGGTGCCTGACAGCATAAAATCATTTCTGCTCATAAGATTTTTTTTTAACGTGTTTGAAAAAAATTTACGTTACAGAAATAGCCTACCATGTAAACTTCAAATTGATTGGAGCGCAACAAATGAAAGCCTAACCACGATTGGTCGGGCTATAAATACTATCTTGGTTGTTAGGGGAGACGGGAAAAGATAACATTTTTTCAAACACTTGTCGAAACGTGGCTCATTGGCCAGTCTCGCTGATATACACACTTGGGAGCGTTAGTTCGAAACCACTTGTTTAAATACACTTGATAAAGCATCAGTGCGTTGAAGCCAGCTTATATTTGGCTCAATAAAAGCCTGGAAGATAAGCAGATGGAAATTTGTGCCAGTTTGTGCCAGAATTCATTGCTAATCAACGTATCTGTGTGTATTCGTATGAATTGTGGGACAGTGGTCTTGATGGTACTGAGCAGCACCTGGTCAGAGATTTGCTGAATCCAGAGTCGGACAGCATACTCCTTGGTCTTTTTAGCTATCAGTGAGGTGTCTCCTGAGCCCAGAGGAGAATTCGAGCAGAGGAGTCCTTTCCTGCCGCCATCACTCAAGATAAGCAGAGTTGGCCAGCTGAGCTCAACATTATGTCCCCTCATCTTGAACTGACTTTTAAAATTTAACATTAAGAGGGGAATTGACTTGTCTTAAAATCAGGAACTGTGAACATCTCCAATACTGGTCCCTAAAGACAAACTATTGAAGTCATGATGACAAATACCAACAGAGCTTGAACAAAACAAAACCAGTATTACCTCATTTTACTACTACACAACTGACACACATAGAACATTTGTAATAATATATGTCACTACAATATTCATATTAAATACATTCTGTACATAACTTGTAATTTAAATTGATTGTGATTCCTGATTCCCTTGTAGTTGAATCAGGACACATATTCATTCATGCCAGTAATGAATACATATTGTTATTTGAAAGTTATCAGTGCCTCCTTTAAGATATTCTCATAGAGTGTTATATGTATGTGAGTGTCACAGTGTTGTCAAGAGTAGTGGATTACATTAAATTGTTTATCTGTCTGTTGTTGTGACTTACACTTCATCATACACATACCCTAGACACATAACGTAGCATCACACTATTCCAGAATAATTCTGACTGAGATATAGAGATATGTGGTAGCAAGTAAGGTTATCTATAATACACTACTCTTAATAGATATAGATACCTTCACAGCTGATCTCAGTCAGTACACTAAGTCCCCTATAAATATTTATAACATCCCACTTCACCACATATATTGGGGTCTCGCTCCGGGATTTTGAATCTTTCCCTATTAAAAATATTGGGGGTAATTCACTTCAGGGAATATAAGAATTAAAAGGTATCCTTGGGTGGAATTAAATAAGGTTGAGCTCACGGTGCCTGTGTTGTCCATTAGATATATAGTTAGAAATTGAATTGTTGGGTAGACATTATAAAAATTTACCTGATAGACAATGGCGGACCTGGCCAAATTTCGATCTGCTGCGGTTCAGACTGCAAAAGAGTTAGGATTAGATGGGCAAGTTATGGTTGCCTATGTCACAACGGAATGTGACAAATTTATTGAACGCGAAGAAAGAAGATTAGAAAAAGAAGCCGAAAGAAGGTTAGAGGCTGAAAGGGAAATTAAGAAGTTACAATTTGAAGCTGAGGCTGAGACTAAGAGGTTGCAGATTGAGGCTGACAAAGAGGCTAAGAAATTGGAAGCAGAAAGAGAAGACAAAAGATTAGCTGCAGAAAGGGAAGAGAAGAAATTGGCTGCAGAAAGGGAAGAGAAGAAATTAGCTGCAGAAAGGGAAGAGAAGAAATTAGCTGCAGAAAGGGAAGAGAGGAAATTAGCTGCAGAAAGGGAAGCAGAAGATAAAAGATTACAAAGGGAACATGAGTTACGACTAAGGGAGTTTGAGTTTCAAGGCCATGCTCCTGAAAATGGTGCCAGTCCCTTTGCCTCCGATGCTACGGTTACTCAAGGAGCCTCAATCTCAGCTATGAATTTTCATTTAGATCATTTTGTTGAGAAAGACGATGATATTGAGAGCTATATAAATAGGTATGAGCTATTAGCTACCACGTATGGGTTGGAGAGAGAAAGGTGGAGCTTAAAGTTATCTCAGGGACTTCGTGGGGCAGCTTATGAAGTTTTTGCAAAAATGAGCAGAGGTGATCAGGAAAATTATGACATGCTAAAGCAGGCTCTTTTGTTAAGGTATGAAAAGAATGCAGAGTTCTATAGAAAAAAATTTAGGAATGCTAAACTACTGTCAGGTGAAACCTATCACCAGTTCTCTGCACGAATAGAGACATACTTGGAGAAATGGACTTCTCTGGGGAAAACCCAAGATCTTAAGGAAATGGTCCTTATAGAGCAATTAAGAGAGTCCATGGCTCCAGACCTGAGAAAGTTTCTCATGGAACAAGGTGCAGAGAGGCTGGAAGAGTTGCTAAATGTTGCTGAAAGGTATCAAGCAGCTCAAGCAGAGGTAACAGGTAATAAAAAGAAACAGGTGGACAACTTTAGGGCACCACAGAACTTTAATAAATTTGATCCTAGGGATCAAAATAAAGGTAAGCACCAATTTGATAGGCCACGGTATGAAAATAAAAATAAATTCCCACAATTCGATGAAAGGAAATATGATGAAAGAAAATCTTTCAACCAAGGAAAAAGATGGTGTAAAAATTGTCAGATGGACAATCATGACACTGACCGTTGCAGAAGGAAACCTGTGTATATGGCAACCCTTCAGGTCAGGTCGACCTCAAGACAGGAGGAGGATATTATGTTGGATACCACTCCAGAAGAGATGAGGAAGGCACAGGCTGGGGATAAAACACTCAAGCCTTGTTTCAGAAAATTGTCAACTTGTCATACAACTCCAGGCAAGGGAGATTTTTACATGAAAAACAAGTTGATGTATAGGAAGACTGGAACTAGATCCCATGGTCACGGACAGCTGGTTCTTCCAAAGAGATATAGGACAGAATTAATAAGGAGCCTACATGTGAAACCAGATGGGGACCATGAGAAGATAGGTACCATCATTCAAAAGGTGGCTCACAATTATTATTGGCCCAAAGCAAGATGGGACATTGAGAATTTTGTAGAAAGGTGTAGCATAGCACATGAGGGAACACCCACAAGTGGGAACATGGATCAGGACCTGGACACGCCATGGGGCAAAATCTGGCCTGACAATAAAAAGGAAAAATAAA
>JAMPIV010021732.1:0-164613 GCA_024509875.1 Oreohelix idahoensis
TATAAAATATTAAGCTAATTGAATTTATCAATACAACTCATTTTAATAAAAAGGTATTTGATTTGATTTGGTTTATAAGTATTTCAGAGATATTTAATAAATGACATCTTTTAAATTAGTTCATTTGAATATTTATACCATAAAGAAGAAATTATTATTCCAATGGGATATAAGTATCTAAACATGATTGCATTCTGAGCATCTTACAATTGAAAAGTAGGGTTATGGTGGAGGAATTATTTAAAAATAGACAATAAAAGTGTAATAAATACTTAAATTGTTAACTCATACTGATTTGATAAATATTAATTGTATCTTAAGGCAGTTTATATGGTTTTTTGTTTTTCTATGTGTTTACATTTAAAAGAATTATAACGTTTATGTATAATTCAGCTAGGTTTTATCTAGAATATTTCTTATCTGCTAATAGTACTTCAAAATTTATGTTTCACTAAATCTGGACTAAGGTGACAAATAATCTATAAGTATCAGTCATGTACCCGAGTGTAAAAAAGTATAAGGATACACATATAAACTAGTAAAGTTATATTAATATATCTTTAATTCGTATTACTAAATTGATTCTAACTATTCTAGTTATTCATTAGTTAAAAAATACTCGATTTTAACTAAGTCATTAAATCTAGACAGTCTTACAATTTTACTGTTATATTAAAATATTATTAAAATTAAATCTGGTGTTATGGGACAACACTTAAAAATTATGCCAACACATTAATATGCCAATATTGTCATTGTTTGACTATCTCTGTATATAACTACTACATGTTCCCTACCATAAAATGGATCAACAAATAAAAAAATCATTTCTCTTTTTTAACAATTATATCTCCTTTAGGTTTAATTCGTAAATATTCCTTTCCATGACGATTCTGTATTAAGTTTTAGCAAATTACATATCAATGATCAACATTCTACTAAACTATTGCTTTAGACTTTCCATTTCTTGAATTGTCTGGTTCACAGTACGCTTGACACGTGACAAAGCATCCCGCAAAAACACATTTTTAATTCCAGGTATGATCGAATCCAAGCTTATGCTGCAAAGCTATAGCGTACCTTATGACTTGAATGATTTAACTCTTTCGAATTAAGAGGCTTAGAAGCCTTTTGTCACTTCAACAATAAAATATACCTAATAGTATCGTTCAAGATTAGTAATAACCACAACACCAAGGCAAAGTTCTTTGCCCATACTGATATTTATTGTCGGTGTCGTCAATTTTCTGCGACAACGTACGAGCACAAACGCACTGGTGCAAGGTTCCGAAGAAGCTTGCATCAAAACACCGCAATTCCATATACTGAGAAGCAACGACTACAAGAGTAAAAATAAGGTTTTTAAATTAACAACCTTATAATGAGCATTTTGAAAAAAATCTTTTAATTGAATCGAACCATTTATGCTCCGTTAGACCGAATAACGTTAGTGTCCCTTTACCTCACAAAGTTAGATAAAGACATTACTATAGACAAGAGATTTAACTTAGCTTAAACTTATTAGTCCTAAAAAATCTAACTTTTTTTATCTTAGTCTAAAATGGTTAGAATTTTAGAGACATTACTGTCCGCGAACACAACCATGATCATTCGGTGCCGACCAGAAGGCAAGATGTCGTGAAAAACCGGACAAATGCCTTCAGTCTTCAGTTAAAGATAATCACGTACAGTAACAGTAAAGCATTCAATCCCTGAATAGTGCTCATTCCCATTTCCTAAAAACATTTTTCATCAATGAAAGTAATGAATCTGGGACATGAGAAATACGCATCATCATGCGTGACAAAGTAGCAGTGCTTACAATCAACTGGCATAAATTCCATGAATAGAACACGACTTGGTGTCGAGAAGCGGAGAGTGTTTTGCTTTAGGTGTATGGCACTTGACCAGTACCCTTTAGAAAGGCACATTTAGAGAAGAAAGTAGAATACTAATTGAACCAATAAGTCCTTCCAAAGGGGCAAGGTCGGCATCGAATTTTTCAACACTTTTTAATTCCTTAATCTAAAAACGCAAAGACGAATATTGTCTGTTTTTCCTTTCTAATAATTACCATAGATGAAGAAGTATGGTGATGAAGATGGTTCAATAGATTTAATCAAACATCACATCCAATTCCTTATCAACCTTATCACGAAATTAAGGATAGGTATGACGGAACTGAATAGTGAATCGTCGTCAAAAGATATCATTTGATAACTGCCGTATGACCTGGATGTCATGAAACATCCTCATACGAGTGCAGAATTTAAGAGACTTGCACGTGATCAGCAGAGAGAGTCTAATAGAAATATGACATCCATTCCAATTCTCAGTGAATGAAGCGGTACACTGTATATGCAATTTGTTCCATCATCCAAAGAGATTCCTCACATGGATAACCATAAAATTAGAGTAAGGTTGTATAGGAGGGGTAGGAAGCTCAGTTTGCTTGGAACACTGACGGAATAATCAGACGTGAGTAATACTCCATCAAACATGTGTAATGTGGAAGTATTATTTTGCCAAGTTAGATCAACGATGTAGTCACATCGATATCCGCGAGAGATCCTAAAAGGACCTCTCCCACAGTAAATTCGTAGACCTTTGTTATGAAAGGTATAGAACAAATGCATGTCAAACGCCACATCCCCCTCATAATCTACCCCATCACTCTGCGAGAGACGTCTAATACTTGTGGTGCTAAATGATACGGAGCTTTTTAGTCGTGTGTCAACAACACACCAAACAATCCCCCCGAAAAAACCCCCCGATCCAACCTCACACACGCAAAACCCAAACTCAACCCCAAAAACACACCCCAAACCACCCCACGACCCCCTTCCCCCCCCCCCCCCCCCCCCCCCCCCCCCCCCCCCCCCCCCACCCCCCCCCCCCCCCCCCCCCCCCCCCCCCCCCCCCCCCCCCCCCCCCCCCCCCCCCCCACCCCCCCCCCCCCCCCCCCCCCTCCACCCCCCCACACCCCCACCCCAACCCACCCCGCCCCCCCCCCCCCCCCCCCCCCACCCACCCCTCCCCCCGCCCCCCCCCCCCCCCCTCCACCCCCCCTCTCCCCCCCCCCCCCCCCACCCCCCCCCCCCCCCCCCCCCCCCCCCCCCCCCCCCCCCCCCCCCCCCCCCCCCCCCCCCCCCCCCCCCCCCCCTCCCCCCCCCCCCTCCCCCCCCACCACCCCCCCCCCCCCCCCCCCACTCCCACACCCCCCCAACCCCCCCCCAACCCCCCCCCTCGCCCCCCCCCCCCCCCCCGCCCCCCCCTCCCCACCCCCCCCCCCCCCCCCCCCCCCACCCCCCCCCCCCCTAATTTATTCCCCACACCCCCGCCCCCCCCCCCCGCATTACCCCGAGATATTATCCCTGTTCCCCTCCCCCCCGCCCACCCCCCCCCCCCCCCCCACCCCCCCCCAGTTTGTATAATAATATGTTTAATTTTTTAATTAGTAAAATTATTTTTAATATATAAATAAATTTTATAATATAAAAAAATCTTCCCAGTGAATATTTTTGCTTTACTGTAGTTTATGTTCCCCTATTTTTAACTTACGGCCCTTCTTTTCACTAGGTGGGTTTTACCTGAATATGTTATGTTCTTTTTATTCACATTATTTCCGAGGGTTTGTTATCCCCCCCCCCTCTTACTATCTTTTTTTATATTTTTTATCAATCACTATTTCTATACGGGTTGTACTTTTATCTCATAAAAAATTACAATTTGGTAAACAGGCATTATGGGGGCTTTTTTAATCTATATTATTTTAACCTATGCCCTATTATTACTGGGTCTTTATGTCTTTTTTTCTTTTAATTTATATTCCATCATTAAGTCATACATTACCTTAAATTTTTTAATATTTACACAATGTCAAACACGAATTCCCCCATTTCACCCATCAATTGCTATGAAAAGAATCAAATTTGTTAAATAAAAAATTGTTATATATGGAATTTACATATACCTTCATTAAATTTAACATTACCCTTATCCATGTGCAACTCCCGAATTTCCTTATATTATATTTGCCGATAAATTAAAAAAATAAATTAATACATCCCTCCCCCCACCCGCCTTTGGCTAAAAGAACAACCATAAAAAACAGAACAAATCACCACCAACATCTCTGATTCAAAACCCAACAAACCAGTGTACTATCGACCAGGCATTAAAATCGTTTATTTCCTTTACATAAATATTAAATTAGCTAAGACCTTCAATTATATTAATTAAATTAAATTAAGAACATGTCAAATTTATAATTATTCACTTTAATTTATCTAAATCTTCGCTAATACTTATATCTTAAAATTTGGCATAAAAAAATTGCTATTAAATTTAAACCTTTTCGGCCTGTCTTTCCGGATGAGTACCCAATGCTTGTCACTTCACTGTTGTATGTCAAAGGCCAAACATATCTTTTACCAAAACCACACCAAAGGTCTATGGTAATGAGTGTAAAGCACCATTTCTGTTTATTCTTATTTCAAGTTGCATTTTTATGAAGTTAAAAATACGCAAAATCTATCGTGATGAATTACTTTGATAGCAGCCAAAAGAAACCACTAACCTGAAAATTAATGATTGTCAAAAATCACGTTTAAAATTATTAAAAACTAGCTACAGGTTACCCAGACTTTGTTATTACATATCATTTATTTAAAGTTTCTTATTTACAGTTATTTCGAACGATGTAATTCATTCATTTTCACTTTTCATACAAAATCAACTTGTATTCATTTTTGGTTTTGATATTCTTACTTTATTTTGCCTTGTTTGGTTGAGCTCAAGATATTTTGTTCAAACAATTTTCTTAAATTAACTAGACTAATTCAGAGCAGAACACAATCAGAATTACGCTCATGGACAAAAATCAAACAGAATTCATTGCATTTAGCAGAGCACTATCGCAAAATATAATACCTTATCGCGTAGGATTATAGCATCCATATCTTTCTCCTTTAAGTCAAATTTCTACTCGAACCATGTTTTAACAAAATATTATGAAAGATTCATTTCGTAACCCTATTTCCAGCTCGTTTTTCAAGGATAGGCGAAAGCACTAAAGTTTCTTTCCTTATTCTCTAACATAAAGCTTCGGCATAAAAACGCAATTTCGATAATTGATGTTTCATTCAAAAATCTTTGATATTTCTTTCTCAGAAGCGGCTCTAAAAGCATAAATAATCATTTTTTTTCATTACATCTAGTTGTATATATACCGCTTTAGCACCCCTTGAAAGTAAATCTGGATTTTTTAGTTTCTTTTATTGGTTTTTAGTATTAACGTATTTTTTTTCCTATTTCTTCTAGATTCCCTCAATTGAAAACTCACTGTCTTGTAGAGCTTTTTCTTTTTTGATCGAGCTTGTTATCTTCTAATTTGGTATATTCGTGTTGGATATCCAATTCTTTTGGATCTACTGAATTTTAGATTTGCCTAATGGAAACTCTTTTCTTCCCTTCATTATCTTCATTCCTTTGTAAGTTTACTTCATTCTCTTCCATTCCTTTTTTTTATTATTACATTTATTTCCATTTTCTTAATTTTCTTCTCTATTCTTTGGAACTAAGCTGATTTTTTCTTTTTCTTTCCATGCTAGCTTATCAAATCTCCTCTCTTTTTCCATTTCCTTTTGCTTACATTCCCATTTCAATTCTGAGTTTGCCGTTTCTTTTTCAGCAGCTTTTCTCGTCGTTTTATCTGCAGCCTTGCCAAACGAGCGTCTTTTTTTCGTTTTCTGCTGCTTCACGCGCTGATATTCGTTTTTTTCCTCTAATTCAGGCGGCTTATTTCAATTTTATTTCCTAATTTTCTTCAGCCTCCAATATCTTCTGTTCTGCATGCAAATTTTAACGTTTTCCTAGACTTAGCGGTATCTTACGTGCTGAGGCCTTTTCTCATAGTTCTGAAAGTGTGCGAATTGGCTTTTAGACCTCGTCATGAGTCATTCTGAAGTGGCTTTAGCTGTCTTGTTTTAATATAAATTTATGTCTAGCGAATACGATTTTGATTAATAAAAAGTCAATTCACTAATCCATTTTCCTTCTTTACCATGAAAATTAAGTAATGATAGATTTAATTTCCTTATCACTATAAAGGGAGTTGATATCTCGGTCCAGTCATCAAGAAACGATAAAGGAATATATCAAATAATTTCTCTCCCAATTATATTATTAATTCAAATAAAACTAATTTATGCGAGGAAATGTTTAATTTCTATGACACAACATGCCAATACCGACACAGCAAGTAAACAAGACAAGAATATTTAAATGGACAAAAGGCGCAAAACAATCGCAGTAATCAAAAAAGGTTAGAATTGAAAAAATAAGAAATCAATTTTGCCAAAAAGATGCACTTGATAACTGCATAATAAACATCAAAACTAAGACAGTGTCGACAACGAAAGTGTAGAAAACATAAGTTTTGTAAGAAAATGCTAAAACGAAAGTAAGTGAGAGCATGTAACGAATGATAGCAAACCAAGATACGATTCTTATAACAACCAATGGTACGATAATAAAAATAACTACGACTATATAACTACAATATAAACTGATGACAATACGAGCTAAAACATCGAGTTTCACAGACAACCCAGCTGACCACACATGACACTGTGGACCTAGAATCCTTCGGACACACCAGGTGTCGGAACATTCTTCACTGCGGGAAGTCTGCAAATAAAACGATATAGAAATCACTTACAGACGGACCTCGTAATGAATACTGGTATGTGATCCGAAGTAAGACGACCTTACCCCAAGCCTCCCACAATAGAACATAATAAACAGTAGTAACACTCAAAACCATGTCTTACACATAAGGGTAAGTACATATATGTGAGGAAAAGATCAGCCACCAGGTGAAAAACAATGTAAAAACACCAGACGTTTTTTTTCCTATACTTAATCTTGAACCGATAAAAAGAAACTGTAGTTCCGCTTGAATTCGCCCAACGTGAGTAGTACGTTATGAGCATTCCGAGGTATCTTTCTTATCTTGAAAATTGGAGTTTCAACAATGCTAGGTATTCACTCAGGTGTGAAAACTGGAAGATGAGGTGCACTGTTGACCTTGACAATTCCTACTAATGCGTCCAGTGTAGATTCCCAAGGCGATCAAGTTGAAGCTGAATCTGGTATTTCTTGTACAATAACGATTTATCTTGACTATTTAATGATCTGGAAAACGGGGTCCCCTGTCTCTTGAAATACATATGAGGTTGCCAAATCACTCACTGGCGCCACCAGTACTGCTACAGAGCGGGTTATCTTATGTATCGTTTTCTTCTCTAATAGTGGTATTCCTTGGTTTAGTCAGGCTCGGTGATGGGATGGGCACCTAGAATAATTACACGAATGTTTTAATAACAGTACTTCAAAACTCCTAATGACGTGGGTAGAGCCAAATTGCCAAAAATGACTAAACTCTCAACTCCTTGGGTTAGAAAATTAGTTCATACAATTTTATTAACGTTGCACAGTAGACGAGACGAAACAGTACTTTGATGCAGGGAACGAACAAACAAGAATACATGGAAGGTGAAAATCTGTCATACATGTTCATAATGGTAATAGAACATCTTTCCAGCTCAGTGTCCAATTGACCAATATTCTTCCTCACGAAACTAATGTTACATACACAATTGATCTGTCTCTGTGATAGTCACTTATAGGCATCGGGCCGTTGACCTGCTACATGGGACATTCAGACTTATTATTACCATCATAATACTTGAGAATTACAACCAAAAATATACTGTCTTGACTCAATTGACTTCTTCCATAAACTGACTCATACAGTTCATTAAAACATAGAGTATGACACACTTCTCCTACAACTTCAAGACTTAAATACAGATTAGTCGACTATCCGTGGCTAAACTCGCTACATTCCCAATCAGCTCCATGACCGAGATGGCGGCACGTAGCAATACAAATCTTGCAATAATAATTTATAATTATTTCCATCTCGTAGGTGTTACCACTAAAGTTTTTACAAGTGAAGCCTATTAGCTCATATGAATCCCTTTCTTGAAATCCTAGACATGAGGACTCTCAGGCTTAGATGACACAGTAAGTGAGTAGAGGACATCACTTAAAAAATCATCCATAAAGATCATTTATCCATTCATGGGTACAAAGACTTACGTATTACATCTTGACATTGGCTTTCTGAGTAAAGAAAACCAGTCATCTTACAATAGAAATAATTCCCATTCATAAGGGACCGTCTAAATAAATACAATACCAATACGGACGATCAGTCCGGCTTGACCCTTCAAGATCGCTCTCTGACGTCATCATTCCCTAGATCTTGGTCACCCGTGCGTTTAAGAGTCTCATACTCCTACATAGTGCACACACGTGCGTGATAAATCATACGCACAAAAACATATTCCTATCATAAGAATGGTGCATAACCTTTTAATACAGGCAGGACCTAAGACTGCCATCTATGTATAAAGTACGCAGACAGTTTTCTTTATCACTCCCTCTTTAAAAAAAAGTTAATTATATAATCTTTTTTTTTTTGCTCTAAGTTAATTAGGAGAGGTGAGTCAATACTACATCGACATCTATTAAAAATTATTCATAGTTAAAATATTATACCATAAAAAGAAAATGATGAATATTCAATGGAAAATCAAGACAACTAAACCTAGCATGCATTAAAGCATCATACATACATCCACAATCGACCTACTTTGGTACGATGTGGTGAAATTCAAAGAAAAAAATTAATAAAAAATTCAAAGAAAGTTGGAAATCAGAAGGATTGGAACCATGAACTAAAAAAATGGTAAAACAACCAACTAAAATTTCAAAAAAAAAAAAAATTAACACATGATTTCAAATGAAAAAAAAAGAAAAACAATGATGATATGTCTGTAACAAATGACAAGTGAATTATAAACCGAAAAATGAAAATTAAAACACGCAAAGTGGAATAAACAATTGCATAATTCAAACACGCTAGAGTGAGAACAACACACTTAATGTTTCTAACATTACTAAGGTGGTACTAATCATCTATAAGTATCATACAGATCATGTATACCCTGAGTGGTAGATATAAGTATAAGGAGACACATATAAACTATTAAAGTTTGTGAAGTGATAAGGTATAACACTACTTGAAGAAACTTAATTGATTCTAACTAATCAATATAGTTCCTATTTTAAATAAAATCACTAATTACTAGATTCATTTAATTGCTAACAGTCCTTACTAAGTGTTACTGTTATCTTAAGAATACTTCATAAAAGATGCGAATCTGCTACTTTATGTTCCATGCACGATGAAAAATATTTTCCAACACATTACGTAGTCCAATATGTTCATTATGAATATTGGACTATCTCTGTATATAACTGACAACAGTGTTCCCGTACCAGAAAATGCGTATTTGGCTTTGTTGGCCGTTGGGTTGGTTTTAAAGAAGTTCTGGTGTAAGATCTAATTAAAGTCAGCTTGTTACAATCCAAACAATTTAGTATATCCTGTTAGTTATGTCGGGGCCCTACGTCGAATAATCCTGGATCCATACGAAGTCTGTATAGAGTCGTTTAGGCAAATAACTATAGCTTCAATGATTCATCACATTTCAACTTGAACGATTTTCTGTAGAGACGTTTCCCATTTCTGGAAGTTGTTCTGGTTCGACAGGTTCGCTTGTGGACAGCGTCGGAACATACAATCCGCCAAACACATTTTAATTCCAGGTATTGAACGAATCTCAAAGGCTGTATGGCCTGCCAAGGCTATAGCGTACCTTTTTGACTTTGAAGATTTAACGTCGTTTCGTATATATAGAGCTGTGAGAGTCCTTTTGGTCACTTTCAACAATAAAATATGAGCCTAATAGGTATCGTTCCAGTTTAGTAATAAGACCACACCAAGGCGAGAAGTTCTTTGTCATGGACTGAATATTTAATGTTCGGACGGACGTCGTCAATTTTTCGGGACACGTACATCACAGGGTGCAAGGGTGCTGAATATTCTTGCATCAAAACTCCGGCAATTCCATATGATGACGCACCACTACGAAGAGTAAAAATAAGGGTTTTGTTAGGCAGCCTTAAGTCTGGAGCATTTGAAGAAAATCTTTTAATTGATTCTAACGCGATTTGATGCTCGTTAGAACACTGAATTACGTTAGGTGTCCTTTTCTCAGCAAAGAAGAAAAAGGAGCAGTTATAGTAGCACAAATGAGGGATAAACTTAGCATAGCTACTGTATTAGTCCTAAAAGAGATCTAAACATGTTTTTATCTTAGGTGCTAAAATTGTTTAGGTAATTTTAGAGACATTACTGTCCTCTGCGTTACAGCAAGCCATGACCAATACGGTACTCTAAGAAAGGAGATGTCGTGAAACCGACAAATGCCCTTCGATGGCTTGGCTGGTTAAAGCTATAATCACGCGTAAGTAGACTCAGTAAAAGCATTCAATCCCTGAATATGCTCATTCCCATGTTCGACTAAAAAGACAAATGTTAATCAATGTAAGTAATGACATCGGGACGATGAGAAAGTACGCGAATGCATCATGCGTACAAAGGTAGCAGGTGCGTTTACTAATCCAAATGGCAGGCTTAAAATCTCCATTGGAATAGACCACGTGGTGTCGAGAAAGCGGTGAGTGGTTTTGCTTTAGGTTGCTGAGTGCACTTGCCAGTATCCCTTAAAAGGTCAAATTTAGAGAAGAAAGTAGAATGAGCTAATTGACCAATAAGTCTTCCAAGAGGGGCAAAGGTTCGGCATCGAATTTTGTCACTTTGTTTAATTTCCTGTAATCTACGCAAAGACGAATATTGTTGTCTTTCTTTCTAATAATCACCATAGATGAAGAGTATGGTGATGAAGATGGTTCAATTATATTTAATCTAAGCATCTCATCCAATTCCTTATCAACCTTATCACGAAAGTGTAAAGGGATAGGGTATGGACGGACTTGAATAGGTGTATCGTCAGTCAAAAGAATATCATGTTTGATAACTGACGTATGACCTGGGATGTCAATGAGAACATCCTCATACGAGTGCAGAATTGAAGAGACTTGCTGACGTTGATCAGCAGAGAGAGTAGAAGAAATAGTGACATCATTCCAATTCTCAGTGGAATGAAGCGGTACAACTGGTATAGGCAATTGTTCATCATCATCAAAAGAGGATTCCTCTACTTGGATAACCGATAAATTAGAGTAATGTTGAATAGGAGGGGTAGGATCGTCAGTTGCTTGGAACACTGACTGTAGATAATCAGGGACGTGAGTAATATTCCTCTCAACATGTTAATGTGGAAGGTTTTTTATGTTTGCCATTAATATCAACGATGTAGTCAACATCGGATATTCTGGGTCGAGATGATCCTAAAAGGACCTCTCCAATTAATTAGTAGACGATTTGTTATGAGAAGGTAGTAAGAACAAATGCTTTGTCACCAGGAAGAAGCTGGCGAAGAACGTCTATACTTGTTTGCAAATAGACGAGCTTTTTCTTTGGCCTGTTCGGATGATGCAGTAGCTAATCTACAAGCATCTATGATTCTCTTTCTCAAAGAGATCACATATCATAAGAGGATTGAGTTTCCTCTTCCATATTCTCTTCAACTAGTAAGTCGTGAATTAACGACATCGGTCCGCGGGGTTGCATGCCAAAAACAAGCTGGAATGGAGAAAAACCAGTGGCTTGATTTTGTACCTCGCGATACGCAAAGAGAGCAGCTGGTAGGACTCGGTCCCAATCCTGAGGGTGATCTTGAGTTATCTTACCCAACAACTGCTTGAGTGTCCTATTTAGACGCTCAATTAAACCCATTAGACATCGCATGGTAGATCGAACTAAGAGATCTATCTATTCCTAACGTCTTCATAACCTGAGACATGGATTCGGAAATAAACTGGACACCATGATCCGGTAAGATCTTACGCGGAAAACCAATGCGTGAAAAGATCAACATCAACGCCTCTGCTGCTACACTGGCAGATGAAGTGTTCTTCAGAGGTATGGCCTCAGGCCAACGCGTACACATATCAATACAGGTAAGTATGTGCTTATGTCCTCTGGCAGATGGTAGCATCGGACCAATGATATCAATCGCCATTTTATCAAATGGTCTAATAGGGATGTCCGCAGCTTGAATAGGAGCAGCATGAAATGAACCCCGCACTTTAACCTCCTGACATATCAAACATGAACGACAATAGAGAGTGACATCTCTATGGACGCCAGGCCAGTAGAATGCAGATAGCACTCTAGATTTGGTTCGCGAAAAACCCATATGGCCTGCGCATTGCGAGTCGTGTGCATGCCGTAATATCCGAGCTCTCATAGAAGACGGGACTAGAATCTGCGAACGTAAGGATGAAACCTTTTCCCGTATCAACCTAACCAAAATACTATTTTTAAGAGCAAGGTCATGTCTAGATTTTGCATTTCTGGTGTTGGTATTATTTTTGTTCACAAATTGAAAAAAAATTTTTAAGGAATCATCATTCTTTTGCAAAGTCGCAAACATCTCCTGTGAAATAGGAGAATCATCATCATAAGTGGCGTTAACTGTAGGTTCAGTAGGTGTATCACGCGACATAACAGTAGCCTGCGCTCTGGTCACTACTGCATTTGCAGCCTGAATATGTCGCTCTTCCCATTCAGCAATTTGCTGAGGGGTACACTCTTTTATACCGTGTATTCGACCTAGAATCACATCGCTAATAGGATTCTGAAGCAGGCACGCATGAATTCTCCCTGAAAAAAAAATGGTGTATGTAAATTAATTATGGCTGTGGGAAAGGTTTCCACAGTGCCTCCAAAGGTGACACATTTCACAGTATTGCCTGTAGCGCACAATGGGTCAATCAGCGAAGTCCGCACACCGACTGTGCTACAACCTGAATCAAATAAAATAGAGCATGGAATGGAATTTACATATCCTTTATTAAATTTAAGACAACCCTGTCCCTGGTGTACTGACGCAGAAGTGGCCGTGCAGACTGCAGATAGACTAAGCAAAATATGTCTGCATCGCAGTGTCGTGATCGCCTTTGGCTGGAAAAGAGTCGTACATTCGGAACAAGCTTTCACCTGATTAAAATCAAGAGAACAAGACATGGCATTATGTGTATTAGTATCTTTATCCTGTTCATTGTTAGCCTGTGTATCTCTTAAAGCAACATTAGCATGTCGACGTGAATTGCTTGAAGATCTATCTCTTCGCCGCGATCGATTCTGACTATTGGCATTAAAATTGCTATAATTACTATTTCTGCCTGAGTTGAAATCTGGATGAGTACGCCAATTATTGTCCTCACTGTTGTGATTTTGGCCAAATGATCTATTCCAAGAACCCTGTCTATTTTGTGATTGTGATCGCCAATTTTGTTTATTATTGTTTCCTTGATTATATCTGAAATTATTGTTACCAAAATCTCGTGATCTATGAGATTGGCCCCAAGAAGCATTAAATGGAGCAGATTGCTGGTATTGTTTCCCCTTATAAAAATTACTATAGTTGAAATTGTCATTACTTCCCTTATTAAAGTATCTATCGTTACTCATCGAACGATGGCGTGAAAAGTTCTTCTGTTGCATAGCAAAAGCAACAGGTAACACTCATTTTTGATCTGCGCATTACTAATATCCATGTTTGGGTGAGCGGTGCAGAAATTTTTACAATTTTCTTCTAATTCTTTTATTGAAGAAGGTTTACGCTCATGCAAAAATGAAAGAAATGCAGGATTTACTGACGATAAAACTTTATCGCGTAGTAATAAATCGAAAAGACCTTCATAAGACTTTTCTACCTTGGACAATTCGATCCATCTTTCCAAGGTCAGCCGTATTTGGGAAAGAAAGTCACTAAAGTTCTTTCCTGATTGTGGTAACATAGTTTTAAAACGCGATCTGTATTGATCTTCAGTCATTTGATATTTCCTCAGAAGAGCGGCTCTAAGAGCATCATAATCATTTTTTTCATTAGCACTAGTTGTATGATATACCGCCATAGCATCCCCTGTAAGTAATCTGGATAAATATGTACAATATAGTGTTTTATCCACGTTATAAGACCTACAAGTGGCCTCAAGTCTGTCTAGAAAGAATATTACGTTGTCGGATGGTGGATTAAATTTGGGTAATTTTAGATGAACTTCCCTAAAATTATCATGTCTAGATGAAGATTGGCCTTCATGAGTTTTCTGAGAATTAGCTTCATGAGCTAATTTAAATTGTTCAAATTCCATTTCCTTAATTTTTTGTTCATGTTGAACCTGAAGCTGATATTTTCTTGTATTTTCTTCAGCTATCAATCTCCTCTCTTCCATTTCATTTTGCTTACATTCCATTTCAATTCTGAGTTGCCTTTCTTTTTCAGCAGCTTTTCTCTCGTTTTCTGCAGCCTCCAAACGAAGTCTTTTTTCGTTTTCTGCTGCTTCACGCTGAATTCGTTTTTCCTCTAATTCAGCGGCTAATTTCATTTTTTTTCCTCATTTTCTTCAGCCTCCAATCTTTTCTGTTCTGCCTCAAATTTTACGTTTTCTAGTCTTAGCGTTTCTAACTTCTGAGCCTTTTCATATTCTGAAAGTGCGAATGCTTTTACCTCTTCATGAGTCATCTGAAGGGCTTTAGCTTGTTTAATAAAATAATCTAGCGAATACATTATGATTAATAAGTAGTCACTATACTTTTTCCTTCTTAAATGAAAATTAATTAATGTAGATTAATTTTCCTTATCACTATAATGAGTGATACTCGTTCCTGTCCAAGAACGGTAAGTATTATCAAATAATTATCAATTATATTATTAATCAAATAAAATAATTTATGCGATGAAATGTTATGATAAGACAAAAGCAATAGACAATTACGACAAAAGTAACAAGACAAGATAGTTAATGACAAATGGAAACAATCGCAGAAATCAAAAAAGTGCAATGATAACTGCAATAAACAACTAAACAAGACAATTGACAACACAGTGTATAAACATAAGTTTGTAAAAAACTAAACGAAAGTAAGGTGAGAATGGACGAATGTTACAAACAAGATACATCATAAAACCAAGGTACGAATAAAAATAACTACGAAAACTACAATAAAACTTGACAATACAGCTAAACAGTCAGGTGTCACAGACAACCAGACACAGTGGACCTAGAATCCTTCGACACACAGGTGTCGGAACATTCCACTGCGGGAAGTCTGCAAATAAAACTATAGAACACTTACAACGGACCTGTGATGAAACTGGTATGTTTCCGAAGTAAGTCGCCTTACCCAACCTCCCACAATAAACATAAAACATAGAACACTCAACATGAATCGCATATAAGGGGACATATATGTGAGGAAAAGATCAGCTCAATGTAAAACAATGAAAACACCACGTTTTTTTCCTACTTATCTTGACCGAAAAAGAAACTTATTCCTTGCATCCGTGAGTGTACGTATGAGCTTCGTTATCTTCGTTATCTTGATTGGAGTTCAACAATGTAGGTATTCACTGGTGAAAACTGGAAGTTGAGGTGCACTGTTGACCTTGACATTCCACTAATCGTCGTGTAGATTCCAGGGTCATGTTGAAGATTCTGGTATTTCTGTACAAACGATTATCTTGAATAAATGATGAGAACGGTCCCTTCTTTGAAACATAGAGGTTTCCAAATCACACTGGCGCCACCAGACTGTAAGAGCGTTATCTTATGTTTCGTTTCTTCTAATAGTGATTCCTGGTTAGTGGTGGTGATGGGATGGCACTAGAATATTTACACGAATGTTTAATAAAGTAATCAAAACTCCAATGAGTGGTAGGCAAATTGGCCAACATGACGATACTCAACTCGTGGTTA
Source organism: Oreohelix idahoensis (assembly GCA_024509875.1). Taxonomy (NCBI): domain Eukaryota; kingdom Metazoa; phylum Mollusca; class Gastropoda; order Stylommatophora; family Oreohelicidae; genus Oreohelix; species Oreohelix idahoensis. Next base: position 15,865 of record JAMPIV010021732.1, read on the forward strand.
GAAAATTAGTTCATACAATTTATTTACGTTGCACAGTAGACGATACGAAACAGTACTTTGATGCATGGACGATCAACAAGAATACATGACGGTGAAATTCTGTCATAATGTTCATAATGGTAATATACATCTTTCCAGTCAGTTCCATTACCAATATTCTTCCTCACGAAACTAATGTTCAGACAATTAATCTGTCTCTGTGATAGTCACTAAGGCATCGGCCGTTGACCTTCTACAAGGACATAAGACTTATTATACATCTTCATAATACTTGAGAATACAACCAAAATATACTGTCTTGCTCAATTGACTTCTTCCATAGACTGCTCAGACAGTTGATTAAACATAAGATCCACACTTCCCTACATCAAGATAAATACAGATTAGCGACTATCCTTGGCTAACCTCTCCAATCCGTGCCATGACCGAGATGTCGGCACTTCGCAATACAATCTTGCAATACATTTAATAATATTTCTTCTCGTAGGATTACCACTACGTTTTACAAGTGAAGCTATTAGCTCATATGATCCATTCTTGAAATCCTGACATGAGGACTCCAGCTAGATGCCAGTAATGAGTAGAGACATCACTTAAAAATCATCCATAAGATCATTTATCAATACATGGGTACAAGACTTACGTATACATCTTGACATTGGCTTCTGAGAAGAAAACCAGTCATCTACAATAGAAATAATTCCCATTCATAAGGGACACAATACAATACAATACGGACGATCAGTCCGGCTTGACCCTTCAAGATCGCTCTCTGACGTCATTCCCTAGATCTTGGTCACCCGTGCGTTAAGAGTCTCATACTCTACATAGTGCACACACGTGCGTGATAAATCATACACACAAATAATATTCCTATCATAAGAATGGTGCGTAACCTTTTAACACAGGCAGGACCTAAGACTGCCATCTATGTAAAAGTACGCAACACAGGGACTGTTAGGCTTCTAGAGTCCTTTTTTCAAAACTGAACTCAATTTTCAAATCTTGGACTACCCTACCCTTTCCCAATATCTGTCAAGCTGAGAAAGATGTAGTCTGTTAGTCCATCTGTCTTCTGTCCATATCTCCTTTATTTATTGAGTGGTTCAAATTCTGATAAATAATTATTGATCCCGTTGCTGTCTGTCACACAGTGCTTATATTTGTAAACGTTTATTTATTATATTTTCTATTATCGTTTTTCTTCTTTAATTCTTCAAATAACATATTTTCTTATCTACGGTAAGATACATTAACACTTTACTCTTCTATTACCCAATTAATGTCATTGTATTCGTCCCTGTCTTTTATTTTAGCATATAAGAAAATTATCTAAGTTTTTCTTCTATATAACCTTCTGTGCCCCGCTTTGGTGCCAATTTCAAATTATGTAAACAACAAAATCGAGACACTACCAACTATGCTCCTTTTCTCCCCCGTTCCGTACTGCATTTTCAAAATTTTCCACGTTAATCGTAATTTTTTTTTCTTTAACTGTCGTTCTCATTCAAAACGAAACAACGCTTTTGTAGTACGTCACAAAATTGCGACTACGCGTTGGCCGTATGTTACAATATCGCTACTTTTTAGCCCGAAATATGAGTGTGTGTGTGTTTTGGGCTGTGTCGCGTCCAACAGCGTGGATATATACATTGAACTGAGTGTCGAGCGAAGGGAGTCTGCAAAACTTGCGACATCGTTTTTCCAACATGCTACGACATTGGCATGCACTATCGTTTTCGGTTCGCGAGGCCAGAAAAAACCAAACGTGTTTCAAATTGTGGCATTTACTTTCTCACTTTTATGCCTTCGCGTATTCCTTCCCCGTTTTCTTCTTACACTCTTGCTCTGAATGCTAAGCCTTGTTTTTCTCAAAACTGTTACGGTAGTGTCTCAATGACGAGGTATAAAATCTAGTACTATTTGCAGGCGTAGGAGACAACGTTTCATGCAACTTCCTTATTTTATCCCTATATTCTTTTATCTCTATCGTTTTGAATTTATAAAAGGTGGGCTATTTGAACTGTTGTCCATACAGATGTCACTTTACGACATAATCTCCCCGGTATGAAAAGCTTGCACCAATAGTGAAGCTTTCAATATCTGTATGACAATCAAGTTCAAATTAAGTCAGTCCTGACTTTACTCTGCCTTTATATTGATCATGAATTTCTGCAGTGGGGTCATTCAAAGTAGGCACTACTCAAGAAATCTGCCTCAGACCTCTGCAATCCTAGAATCTAGTTCAGCCGCAGGTGTTACTGCCTGTCTCATGCTGAGTATCAATCTATCTTCACCATTAATCTTCCCTGAGTCTGTGCCATGACATGTCCAGATATTCTTTAGAGATTCTAGACCCCCCTGCAATTGTTATGAGGGAGAAATCTATAAATATGGTGATGGCAGAGTTGTGTAAGGGATCCAATAATTCTCTTATCAGCCTGGATAAAACACTCGGAATATCCTCATTTCAAAAAGGCAACATAGGGATTCATTATGCTCCTCCGAAATGTTCACAGCCAGCAATTGGTCTGCACCCCAGCTTGACTTTAATTTATAAACACCCGTTTATAATATTCATATATGATTCTATATTGAGCCACTCAAATGGAGGCCATATTTACTAACTGTATTCTCCGCCTAACGACAATTTTGGTGAAATAAATATAATAGGTGGGGAAATGAATTTCTGCATCAGAAATCAATTCGCCCAGTTATGCATTGCTATAATATGTGGGTAATCTCCAGCCAGGGTCCGTACAATACTTCCCCGTGGACTGTGTAGGGCCGGTCACTAACCCGTTCACTGGTGCCCTGATGATGCTAAGTTCATAGCCATATTGTGAAGCGATTGGATCACTCTCCCAATTCCTCAATCGTCCACTCCCCACTTTTCTAACGTTATTCTTTTGCTTCGGTTTTAATTTTGGCGGATTATCATCAATGTTAATGTCAGCCAGCTCCCAGAATGCGGCTTCAAAATGAGCCTGGGATGACTGGTCTGTGTTTCTGTTTTCTCTGGGTGCCATTCGCAGAGTTGCCAATCTAAATATTTTTGGGGAAGACTGTTTGTGGGAAGGTGAATACCTATCCTCTGTATCTACCTTATTATGTTTGTTTTCCTTTTGATTTTTAGGCCCATATTTTTCAGACTGCTTGGCTTGCATCTGATTATTATTTTCCCAACTTGGGGAATGTACCTTGCTACATTTTTCACAGGCCCCCCACAAATTGTGCAATATCAGCAGCTACTTGGGGCCAGTAACATTTTTCAGATGTACTTTGACGGGTGGTTCCACTCCTCTGGTGTCCACCGTCTGATACAACATGTGCTTGTGCCATCACTTTTTCCCTGTATGAAGTTGGAAGTACCAACTGTCCATATTCTTTTGATCCGGCTCTAGCTTTCCTGTAGAGCAGTCCCTCCTTCAAAAAGAATTGCCCTTTCTTAGGGTGTGCATGGCTTGTTGGCAATTTGCCAAAGCAAGGTTTTAGTGATTTGTCCCTTGCCTGGGCCTTTCTCATCTGTTTATGAGAATAAATTAGTGGTGGTTCCTCCTCCGTTCTACTAGGGGTCGACCTGACCTGAAGTGTGGCCATTACCACAGGTTTTACAGGGCTTCCTAGAAACACATATTTACTCCCTAACACCAGCGGGTAGTTAGGGTCTTCACACACGGCTGCTCTAATCACTCCTTCCACGTACCTAGTCTTGACCTTTATGTTGGCTACGGGAAGTGTCATGGTGGCTGTTCCCATTTGTGCCCCTTGTATCTACACTTTCTCTGTGGTATACTGGTTTGGGTGCACCAGGGTGGCACTCACAACAGAGTCATATTCCAAACCGGAATCATAAAGGCACCTGACTCTGGCACCATTACATGTCACTTCTTCACAGATGGGGGATGATGAGGTTCATGCTGTTCTGTAGGCAAGTCCTTCTTTCTTCCCTTGTCCACTGTTATCATGCATGCCACGCGATCTGGAGGAAGTTTCCTACCACATTCACTAGTAGTATGATTATTCATCCTACAAATTTGGCACCATTTCCTTTCTGGGTTGAAAGGTTTCCTTTCACTGAATTGTGGGTTCCTGTCACGTTGGTCATACCTTGGCCTATCATAGTTTATTTTACCTCTATGTCCTTGGTCCCTATTGTTAGTATTATAATCATCCTGACCGGGAGGGGGTCTATTACTTTCTACTGGTTTCTTTCTCATGCCAGCTATTTCTGCCTGGGCTGCCTGATATCTTTCAGCCACAGTAAGAATCTCCCCCAGTCTCTCAGCACCCTGTTCTCTGAGAAATTTTCTCAGGTCTGGAGCCATGGACTCTCGCACCTGCTCCATCATAATCATTTCCCTTAAATCTTGGGTTTTCCCCAGAGCAGTCCATTTCTCCAGGTATGTCTCCAGGCGTGCAGAAAACTGGTGATAAGTCTCCCCAGTCATCGGTTTTGGCATTTCTAAATTTTTTCCTATAAAATTCGCTATTCTTCTCATACCTAACTAGAAGAGCTTGCTTAAGAATGTCATAGTCATCTTGGTCATCTTTGCTCAGCTTGGCGAATACCTCATAAGAGGTTCCCCTAAGCCCCTGGGATACCTTCAGACTCCATCTTTCTTTCTCTAACCCATATATGGCAGCTAGTCTTTCAAAGCGGCTTAAAAATGATTCAATATCATCATCTTTCTCCACAAATGGGTCTAAATGAAACCCCATGGCTGAGGTTGAGGCCCCCTGGCTTGCAGCAGAGTCGGAGGTGGAAGGGCTATTTCCATTTTCAGGAGAATGGCCTTGCAACTCTAACTCCCTTAGTCGTAGCTCACGTTCCCTTTAGAGTCTTTTTTCTTCAGCCTCCCGTTCTGCAGCCAATCTCTTTTCTTCCCTTTCAGCCTCAAGTCTCCTTTCTTCTTTCTCCCTTTCAGCCTCAAGTTTCTTCTCCTCCAACTGCAGCCTATTGATCTCAGCCTCCCTCTCAGCCTCTAACTTCTTAGTCTCCCTAGCATCTTCTAATTTTAATTTTTTCTCTTCTTTATCAGCCTCTAACTTAATAAATGTATCACATTCAGCTGTTACATAAGCAACTAGACCTTGACCGTCCATCCCCATTTCCTTTGCAGCCTGCACAGCAGCAGATCTGAATTTGGCCAAGTCTGCCATCTTATTGTTAATACTATCCAATGTTATCAAACTAACTTAAAATATTTAACCAATCTCTAACTAAACACAAGACAATGTGCAATGATACTTCAAACCAACTCTCCAATTAATCTTTAATTTCCTACTTTTAAAATCCCGGAGCGAGCGACCCAATCTAAGTACTAGGAGAAGTTCAAATCCCGGACGAGCTTTCCAATATATGTGGTGGATTTGATGTTAACTGGTAAAATGTGAATTTTATGCAGATGTGAGGTCAAGCTGTGAAGGCCCCTGAGTCTAATAGATAATAGGGTTTGTGTTCTCAGGAAACATTTCTGCTACCACCCTACAACCTCAATCTGCGACGTATTTTATCCTAAGTATAACAATGGTGTATGTCTGTTATCTGGCTAGTGTCTAGGGTCATGTAAAATGTGCTGTAATAAAATGACAACAAATACACCTAAGAACTCTATGAAAAGTAATTAACAACACCCAGAGTTAAGTTTTAAATGTGAAATCTTTTTTACAATGTATTGTTCCAGTATCACAATTTTGTGTATACTGGAATATTGAAACTCAAAATGATAATTCAAAGTATTTACATAAAATTGATTCAATTTATAACTGAGTATATTATTTTTCGCAACTTTAATTAAATATGTCAATTTTACTCTTGCTCCTATGAATTGGTAATGATTGAAAGAACGTCTGTCTTCATCATAATCTGAATGATCTAATACACATTTTGGAAATGAGAGTAGTTGAGTTTGATATATCAAGTGCCCGGAGACGATTTCTTAACTTAGTATCCTCTGGTATACAGGATGAATTATGTTCACATCACCAGCTTCCACTGCCAAGTCAGGATTCTGCTCTTGAAATATAGCAAGGAGGCACACAGTCGATACTGCCTCAATTCTTTAGATGCAGAAGTATATACAGGTATAGGTTGACCTGGGCTCACTTTGAGTCATAGATGAAACCCGCATCAGAGAAATATTAACACTAATAAGTTTGATTTGCGATAAATATAGTCAAATCCAGATCGCTTGCTGGTGCAGATCAGCAAAACAAGATCGTACTAATATCTTGTCTTCACACAACTTTACTGTAATACAAATTTTCTTCAAGTGGCGACTTACACTACCTTCAAACCAGTTTTATTCCTCCGTTAGTATATTAGACTCCAGCCAATCAGGGGCTGTTAGGCTTCTAGCGTCCTTTTTTTCAAAACTGAACTCAATTTTCAAATCTTGGACTACCCTACCCTTTCCCAATATCTGTCAAGCTGAGAAAGATGTAGTCTGTTAGTCCATCTCTCTTCTGTCAATATCTCCTTTATTTATTGAGTGGTTCAAATTCTGATAAATAATTACACTGACAAACAACATTTTTCTTTCTTATATAAGAATAAGTGTTCTTAGGTCAGTTTCTTTCGCTGATTTCAAATCTGAAATCCGTTTATCTCTATCACGTCGGGTTCTTAAGATATTTGTGAATAAATATATTTTTGGGAAACCGTTATTTGCTCCGTTTCATTTTTACTATATAACTTATTAAAAATTAATAAAAAGCAACATAATTCTACTTTTTATACTGTTAAAAGATGCATGACATATGTTACGCGATTTTTCAAATAGTTACTGTATTTTGAAATAATTCTGAGCAAAATATGGCTTCTAGAAGTTGTAGAAATTCGGCTGATCTGTTCTGTTACGTGTGCGGATATTTTACCGATCGTGTTGACCAGAAAAACTTTACACCATTACTAAAGATAGCATATGAACTTTATTTTGATTCGAAAGTTGATGATGCAAATAAATCTTGGAAGCCAAATGCGGTTTGTTCGATACATTGGCAGGTTGGTTACGAAAATCGCCGAAGCATAAGTCGATGCCTTTTGGCGTGCCAGTAATATGGCGTGAACATACAAATCACACTACTGATTGTTACTTCTGCTTGACAAATATCCATGGTTTCACTTTTAAAACTAGAAAGTCTGTGGTTTATCCAAATATTGAATCGGTTTCGAAACCAGTGCCTCATGATCCAATCACGTGTCCGATCCAAGTACCACCAGAACAATATCCGTTGGACGTAAATGAACCATCAGAAAGTGATAGTTTACCTGCTTTAGAAACTAATTCTGACTCAGATTACATACCGGTGAATGATGGTGTTTACTTAATTAACCATTCAGAACTTTCAGATCTAATACGTGATCTCGCTCTTACCAAAGGACAAGCGGAATTACTCGGTTAGCGACTCAAAGAATGGAATCTTTTAGCGCCCAATACTCCGATATCTAAATTTCGTCATAGACACAGAGAACTTGTTCAATACTTTGAGATGGATGATGACATTTGCTATTGCAAAGATGTAAACGGTCATGAGCACATAGTCAACGAATGGCGATTTTTCATCGATTCTTCCAAGACTAGTCTAAAAGCCGTGTTATTGCATAACAGAAATTTTTTTTCATCAATTCCAGTCGCCTACTCTGTTCATATGAAAGAAACTTATGACAATATGGCTATACGTTTGGAAAAAAATAAAGTTCAATGACTACCAATGGCGGATTTGTGGAGACCTAAAGGTCATTGCAATTCTCACTGGCATGCAGACTGGGTATACAAAATTTTGTTGCTTCCGATGTGAATGGGACAGCCGCAACAGACAGGAACATTATGCAAGAAAGGTGTGGCCTATCCGGGATCGTATGCAGCTCGGGCATAAAAATGTAATACGCGAGCCATTAGTTAACAAAGACACCTTCATTTTACCACTGTTACATATAAAGTTGGGGCTCATGAAGAATTTTGTAAAAGCGTTAGATAAAACGAGCAAAGCTTTCACTTATCTTCGAGAAAAGTTTCCGCAAGTTAGCGATGCAAAGATAAAGGAAGGTATCTTTGTAGGACCTCAGATTAGGAAAGTTATTGCAGACAAACAATTCGAGAACTTGTTACATGGTAGTGAACTTCGCGCATGGATGGCATTCAAATCGATCGTCGATAACTTTCTGGAAAATCACAAATCTGTCGACTATGTTGCATATTGTTAAGCAGTGCATAGATGCATACATAATTATGGGCTGTAACATGTCCCTCAAAATCCATTTGCTCGATTCGCATCTTAACTTTTTCCCTGACAACCTTGGCGAAGTCAGTGATGAACATGGAGAATGATTCCATCAAGATATCGCCGTAATGGAGTCACGTTATCAAGGACGGTGGAGTGTGACCATGCTTGCCGATTATTGTTGGATGCTTCATCGCGATGTACCACATGCCATTCACCGATGAAAGTCGACTGCAAAGAAATTCAACCCTACATAACTGTTATACTTCTTGTACGAATGATGTTGTAATACTGTATGCGTTGTTAAAAAACTTCAATTGCATATTTCTAGAGATCCCGACCTGATAGCGAAAAACGGTTTGCAGATTTAAAAACAGCGCATTAAAATTGACCAGAAAAACATAGAAATGTTAGAGAAAGAAAAAAAAAGTTTTTTTTTGTTAGTCAGTGTAATTATTGATCCCGTGCTGTCTGTCACACAGTGCTTATATTTGTAAACGTTTATTTATTATATTTACTATTATCGTTTTTCTTCTTTAATTCTTCAAATAACATATTTTCTTATCTACGGTAAGATACATTAACACTTTACTCTTCTATTACCCTGTCTTTTATTTTAGCATATAAGAAAATTATCTAAGTTTTTCTTCTATCTAACCTTCTATGCCCCGCTTTGGTGCCAATTTCAAATTATGTAAACAACAAAATCGAGACACTACCAACTATGCTACTTTTCTCCCCCGTTCCATACTGTATTTTCAAAATTTTCCACGTTAATCGTAATTTTTTTTCTTTAACTGTCGTTCTCATTCAAAACGAAACAACGCTTTTGTAGTACGTCACAAAATTGCGACCACGCGTTGTCTGTATGTTACAATATCGCTACTTTTTAGCCCGAAATATGAGTGTGTGTGTGTTTTGGGCTGTGTCGCGTCCAACAGCGTGGATATATACATTGAACTGAGTGTCGAGCGAAGGGAGTCTGCAAAACTCTTGCGACATCGTTTTTCCAACATGCTACGACATTGGCATGCACTATCGTTTTCGGTTCGCGAGGCCAGAAAAAACCAAACGCGTGTCAAATTATAGCATTTACTCTCTCACTTTTATGCCTTCGCGTATTCCTTCCCCGTTTTCTTCTTACACTCTTGCTCTGAAGGCTAAGCCTTGTTTTTCTCAAAACTGTTACAGTAGTGTCTCAATGACGAGGTATAAAATCTAGTACTATTTGCAGGCGTAGGAGACAACGTTTCACGCAACTTCCTTGTTTTATCCCTATATTCTTTTATCTCTATCGTTTTGAATTTATAAAAGGTGGGCTATTTGAACTGTTGTCCATACAGATGTAACTTTACGACAGTATTATTATTATTGTTGTTGACTCTTGCTAGGGGATATTAACAAAACTATTTCCAACAAGAACATGAACTCAACTTTAATAAGTAAGTAAGTCTGTTGGCAAATATTTACAATTTATTTAGCCTATACCGTTTCTCTTTTCGGTCTGGAAAGTTTGAAATGAAATCAAATTTATTTACAACAATATATCAATAAACATTGAAAATAATTAACAATCTTAAAAAGTCATTCACTTGTTGAAGGTTATCAACTGGATTAATTATCTCCTTTTAAAGAACATTGATATGATACTAATGAGTTTTGTCACTATTTCTTGACTGTGAAGCTAGTAATGGGTAAATTTATGTCCACACTTTTCATCATTCACTGTATGTTTATTTGCATCTTGTCTTTTAGTATAGGTGTACAATCTAGATACGCTGATCAGTGGCTTTGTTTTGCCACTTATCTTGTTTTAGAGATCTGTCACTCTCCCGCCATGGACGAACACGTATTTTGAATTTCTCCAGATGGTGGAAGCTGGGTATCTGGCCCTGTTAACCACAAGGGCACTTGCACCACAAAGTCCAGCAGAGGTGGATGACTCTATAAAGTTTTTGTTTTGTAGTTGTCAGGATAGAACCTGAAACAAAAATAAACGTAACCCCTATATGGTCCATCACTATTCCATTATTACACAAGATGGGGACAATAGACAGTGTCAGATAATGTGCTAGCAAATGCACAGGACAATATATACCAGCACTACCCACATCCAGTTCACCTTGACTACACTTTCCTTTTAAAACCTTAGATCCATCTGTCCATGATCTGCCTCCATACAATGATTTGGTCTAGTATAAAATACTAAGTAATACCTTGATCCATACATTAAAAACAATTTCTGTCCTTCTTTCTTATATTCCAGGCATGTGTCCCATTTCCTCAAGAAATATTTCCTTAAAATCTTTTCCAAACCTACAGACACAATTCTGCTATCATTCTCAATTTAATTTGAATGTACACAGGCGGGTAAGTCCTTCAGAAATTACACAATGGTTGCAGAAAAACATCTACACACTTACCAACACACTGTAGTGAATTAATAGCAAATCATATAATTATATATATATATATATATATATATATATATATATATATATATATATATATATATATATATATATATATATATATATATACCAACGGGCTGATCACCCGTTTGCCAGTCACTTCGATTACGGAAACAACAGCGAATGGGTTGATTTGCCGTTGCCCTAAAGACGCCACTAGGCGTGATGGGAAACAATGGCAAAGAAAACCTATCTGCTGTTGCCCTAAGACGCCACTAGGCGTAATGGCCACTGACTGCTTTGACGGTCTGTGGCTAAGGACAGAAGAAGAAGAAGATATATATATATATATATATATATATATATATATATATATATATATATATATATATGGAGCCGCGCTGGTGTAATGGCTTCGGCGTTGTACTGGCGACCAGGTGTTCATGGTTCAAACCCGGGCGTCGGCGTTTGAAGAAATGTTTACGGCCGGAAATTTGACTGAATAGCCTGAACGGCTCCTGTGATAAACCCTCTGTGGATGGGAAGGAGCGAAGCTCCTGGCCGGGTTGGAAGGAAAGTCCTCAGGTTCCCAAGCCTCGCAATGACATGTCATTGGGCCGAAGGGCTGAAAGCCCAAGTGCCGCTGGTTAAGGGAAAAAAAAATATATATGTGTATCATCTCATTCTATATGTTATATGTCTATATGTTATTTGTATATTTATATGTTTATATTTCAGCGGGTTCTCGGTTGGGTGGTGTCTCCGTTAGATTATGCCACGTCATAGAGGTCGTCTATTGTGAGCGTTTTCTGTAGGGTTTGCAAATTTCCGATACTGGAATTTGCTAAGCGACTTCTGTTGCTATTTATGTTAGCTGTGATGACATGTTTTAATATTGTTTTCGTTATTATTTCGCATTCTTTAGTTTTGTTTTGATTTGTTTGTATTTGTTAGCCTACTCTTGTCTATAATTTAGTTTCATACAACATTTTTGTTTATACACTGTGGTGTCATGTATTTTGTTTAATTCTATCGTAGATATCGTCACATTTTTTTGTGATATTTCATTAATTTCTGCTTTATTTTTAGTTGATTTCTGCGAACGTTTTTTGTATTGTTGCTGATCTTTGTTATTGTTTACATTGTTATTGTTTACATTGTTTGCATTGTTTACATTTTTAATGTTTACATTCTGCATGTGTTTACATAGTCATTGTTTACAGTTATAGTAATTAGTTAATGGGCTATGCTAATGCACTGTTACTACTACACTGATGATAAATGAATGATGAATAGTGTTGTGCACTATTGAATGAGAAGTGCACTTATGATCAAGAATTGATTGGTGATATTTCATATACAAGTTCTTTGATTGGAGACTTGTTTCCCACAGAGACTGGGATAATATAAGGTGATGTGAATATACAAGTGCTTAATTAAGACTTGTTACACTTAGGTTTGAAATAAATTAGTTAATTATTTCAGGTTTTGGACTCATATGTTAGACAACATGTCTACATTTGAGCACTTTATTGAGCAGGGTAAATTGCTTGGGAAGACTGGTGATAAGTTAGAAGAATTTGCAACTGCTCGATATGATAAAGCAATGGAAGCTGAACAAAAGAAACTGCAGATGGAAGCTGAACAAAAGAAACTGCAGATGCAGGTGGATGAAAAAAGATTCCAAATGGAAATGGAAAAACAAAAAAGGGAATCAGAAGCTGAGGAAAGAAAACTCCAGCTAGAAAATAAAAGGCTTGAAAATAAAAGACTTGAAAAAGAGGCTGAGAATAAAAGACTTGAAAAAGAAAGAATAAAAGCTGAAAGACTTCAAATAGAGGCTCAGGCTGAGGAGAGAAGATTACAGAGAGAATCTGATGAGAGGAAAGAGAAAGCAAAAATGGAACATGAAGAAAAGGTCTTAGCTTTAGAGTTGGAAAAATTGAAATTGATGAACATGAGTAATGGTAATGATTCAAACAAGGGTTCATCTTCTGGTAAGGCTAATAATGATACTTTTAAGATTAAGTTGCCAACTTTTAGTCCTTCCAGTGATGACATAATGTTCTATCTGGACAGATTTGAACAAGCATGTACAGCTCATAACATAGACAAAGCAAAATATGTTTATCAGTTATCAGGGATACTGACAGGTAAAGCTCTAAGTATATTAAATATGGTGGATGAACCTGACAAGAACAATTATGAGGTTGTCAGGGCCGCTCTGTTAAAGAAATATCAGCTTAACGAAGACGGCTATCGTCTACAATTTAAAAACATGTTACCTGAAAATGGAGTTGAATTCTCCGAGTTTATTGCAAGAATACGCATTACTTTCTCACGATGGGTTGAACTATCTAAGACGGAAAAAAAACTTATGAAGGACTTATGGACTTAATACTTAGAGACAAAGTCATGTCGTCTGTCAATGAGTCTTTCCTTGCTTTCCTTCATGAACGTAAACCTAAAACAATAAAAGAAATGGAAGATTTCTGTTGCCAATACGTAACTGCACACCCACACATAACCATGGGTAACTCTAAGGTGAAAGAAGGTTTACCAGTTGCTTCGGCAGCTCCGTATGGTCAAAACTTTGCTCGTAGATTCCAACAAAATTTTGATAGAAAGAGCAGCGGTAATTTCTGTCAAAATCATGGAAACCAATTTCATGGTGATTCTTCTTCGAAGAATTGGAGACAACCTGATAGTGGTCGTTACTATCACCCTAATAATTATAGGCATTTCAAAAGAGGATATGGTAATAGAGGTTATTCCTGCCGAAGACCTCAGAACCAAACAAATAGATGTTCGCATCAATGTGAACATGATAGTAATCGTGGAAACTGGAATTCGAACCAGGATAACAATTACAATAGAGACAATAATAACTGCAGAGATAATAATAACTCTGATAACTTCAGAGGTAATAATAGTCGGGGTAGATCTCAACACAAAAAAAAAGAGATATCAGCAGGCTAATGCTGTACAACAGGAAACTGAGGGAGCCTGTAATCATGTTGTTGATAATAAAAACTTTGACGCTGTCACTGGTTCTGCTTTTGACTTTGAGAGAGCAAACAAATGCCCCCAATGCAGTACTTTATTCGAACCGGGTACCATAACTACTTTGAGTTGTGGTCACCCACTTCCCGCTCTTCCTGCTGCTGTTGCGCATGACGGGAGGGGTTCTTTAATTCTACATAAGGGTCTTGTTAATGATACTCCGGTCTCACTACTTTTCGATTCCGGATGCACCACTATTGGTGTTAGACAATCGCTTGTAGATCCATCTTGTGCTACAGGAAGGGTTATTAAATGTGTCACATTTGGCGGCACTCTAGAAAAATATCCTACTGCTGTAATTCGCATTGCCACTCCTTTCTTTACTGGAGATGTGCATGCTTGTCTCTTACCTAATCCTATTGCGGACCTTATTATTGGTCGTATTCACGGAGTTAGGGAGTGTACCCCACAGCAGATTGCTGCTTGGGAAGATAATAACATGCAAGCTACAAATGCAGTGGTTACAAGAGCACAAGCTCTACAAACACCCGAAACTTCACTGAATAGTGATAATGAAGTTGATAGCCAAGATAGTCACTTAGTGATTACTCGTGACTCTTTCATAAAATTGCAAGAAGAAGATCCTTCTTTAAAAAAATTCTTCGTTCTTGCGAAGAAAGGTGATCCGAATCAGGATACAAATAGAAAATCTTGGATTGCAATGAGAAACGGCGTACTTGTACGTATGGTACAAGATTCGACTACGTCGGCACATTCGCAAATTCTTGTTCCCAAGAGCATGAGAGTGCAAATATTACAACATGCTCATGACTCGCAATGTGCTGGACATATGGGTTTTGCCCGTACGAAGTCGAGAGTCCTTGCGGCTTTCTTTTGGCCTTTTGTCAATAAGGACATTCGTATTTACTGCCGATCATGCAAGGTATGTCAGGAGGTCAAATCTAGAGGACCACGACATGCTGCGCCTATCCAGGCTGCTGACATTCCTATTCGGCCGTTCCAGAAAATGGCCATAGATATTATTGGCCCTTTTAAGGTCAAGTCGGCCAGATGACATCAGTTTATCCTTACATGTGTCGATATGTGCACACGTTGGCCAGAGGCTATTCCTCTTAAGAGCATATCTACTACAGATATCGCAGATGCTCTTTGGTTGATATTTTCTCGCTTGGGGTTCCCCAGAGAAATATTATCAGACCATGGCACTCAACTCATATCTGACACTATGTCACAGGTAATGTCTACCTTACATATTGAACGATCTCTCAGTAGTATCTACCATCCTATGTCTAATGGGTTAGTTGAGCGTCTGAATAGAACGCTCAAGACTTTGCTTGGTAAGATAACTGAAGATCATCCTCAAGATTGGGACAGGGTTTTACCCGCGGCTCTCTTTGCCTATAGAGAAGTCCCTAATGAACACACAGGATTTTCTCCCTTCGAACTTGTCTTTGGCGCGCGTCCACGCGGCCCTATGTCTTTATTACACGATCTCATCACTGCCGATGATATTAGCGATGAAACTCAATCCTCATATGAGTATGTCATTGCTCTTAGACAAAAGATCATTGAGGCATGTAAGCTAGCAACTGCTTCATCAGAAATTGCTAAAGAGAAGGCAAGACAGTTTGCTAACAAGAATAGATGTCTACGACAACTTTGTCCAGGTGACAAAGCATTCGTCCTACTCCCCAGTAGGGAAAATAGACTTCTTATTGCATGGAAAGGTCCGTATGCAATAGTCTCTCGGATTTCCGATGTTGACTATGTGGTCGATATTGATGGAAAGCATAAAACTTTCCACATAAACATGCTTTCGGAATTTCACGAACGTCCGGACTATTTGCTGCCTATTTTCCAGGCAACGGATGATGCTCCTGCACCTCACGGTAGTTATTCATCCCTGTCTGTCATACAGGATGAGGAAGCTACCTTCTCTGATGTCAACCTTCCCCTTCCAGTGGTTCCATTACATTCCACGGAATCTTGGAAAAACGTTTCTGTTTCTCCTAATCTTTCTGGTGACGAACATCGACAAGTCTCGTCGATGTTACAAACATTTCAGGATGTTCTCACTGACATTCCTGGACACACAGATGTCATAGAACATGACATAATTCTTACCGACAATAATCCAATTAGGGTTAGGCCGTATCCTATTCCTATACACTTTCAGTCGCAAGTGGAAAAGGAATTGGATGAAATGATTCAATTAAATATAATTGAACCATCGACTTCACCATATTCTTCTTCCATGGTTATTGTCCGGAAGAAGGATAAGAACATACGAATTTGTGTTGATTATCGCAAATTGAATCAGGTCACAAAGTTCGATGCTGAACCGATGCCTTTGTTAGAAGATCTACTGATTAGACTTTCTAATTCTAGATTCTTCACTAAACTTGACTTGTCTAAAGGTTATTGGCAAGTGCCTTTAGCAGAGCATGCCAAACCTCTTACTGCTTTTTCTACACCTAGGGGTCTATTTCAATGGAATGTTATGCCTTTTGGTCTCATGAACGCCCCTGCAACTTTCGTTCGCATGATGCGTCGAATTCTGTCACATCGTTCGGATGTCATCGCATACTTAGATGACATCTGTCTCTTCAGTGATACCTGGGAAGATCACTATTTAGGGTTATATGACTTACTGTCCACTCTACGTGAGAATAATTTGACAGCGAAACCTTCTAAAGCTTTTGTTGGTTTTGGTGAAATCTTTTTCCTGGGTCATCGTGTTGGTCATGGTCTCTTGAAGACAGAAGACCACAATACTTCAAAAATACTGAACATCTCTGTTCCTAAAACGAAGAAACAAGTTAGGAGTCTCTTAGGTTTAATTCAATTTTATGGGAGATTTATTCCAAATTTATCTTCGATCATGGCACCTCTCTCAACATTGTTGAAGAAAGGTTCGCCTAATCTGGTCCGTTGGTCTGAAGAATGCCAATCTTCATTAGACCAAATCAAGAATATATTTTCTTCTCCTCCCATCTTAAGATTACCTACTCTTGATAGGACTTTTGTTCTTCGGAGTGATGCTTCATCCACTGGGATTGGAGCAGCACTGATGCAAGAATATGCAAATACTCTGCATCCTGTTATGTACATTTCTAGAAAACTAAATGCGGCAGAGAGGAACTACTCGGTTTTAGACCGTGAGTTGTTAGCGATGGTTTGGTCAATTCTAAAGCTACAAAGATTCCTCCTGGGCGCACATTTCATTCTAGAGACTGATCAGAAAGCTCTTACAGCTATTCAGACTAAGAATTTGAAGAGTTCGAGATCCACTCGATATGCTATAGCTCTTCAACCTTTTCACTTCACGGTACGAGCTATCCGTGGTGCGGATAATGTGATGGCTGACATTTTGTCTAGATGCCCACATGACTCCAACTAATACTTCTGTCCTATATTCCTATATATTACAGAGTCATAACACACCTATATTACTACAATAGATTAGCACATCTGTACTCACTTTATATGTACACACTATCGTGCTTTGTTGTCATCTTCTTCTGTTCGTTTTTAAGATGATAGAGGAGGACTGAGTAGTTAATATAAGGGCCGTTAGTTTACTAAACAGCCACAATTATTAATAATGTATTGTACCTTATGAAGCATATTAGTTATTAATTAGCATTATATTGCTTGTACTTTCTCAGAATGTCATTGTTGAGCTGAGGACTTACCTTACTAGTATCAAGCATGACGAGTTCTAGATTGTGTACTTACCCTCGGAATGCCAGAGCATATGTCCTGGATCGTCATGTAGTTTAACTTTACTATGTACTTATGTCATTACATGTCAAAGAATGTACTATTTAAATTTTCCTATCAGATTTGTACATCCATTTTTAAAGACAATATTAGAGTATGCTGTTTAATGATGATTATGGTAACTTGCATACGTATATTGTGTTTACATGCTAACGTGATGTGTGTTGGTGACACCTCCCCGATGTGAATATTTTTTGAGACATATTTATTTTTCTGTTGAGGTATATCCTCACCAGACACTCTATATTTAGCCTCATGTTAGGCAATTTAATTAATTATCAGCGCATAATTCGTGCGTTTTGAGCCGCTTATCGCATGCTCTTTGATATTTAAAAAAAAAAATATGTTCCACATTTTTTTTTTATCGGGAGGAGGTGGTGATATGTTGCGTGATAAATTCTCGCAACATCATTTTATTACAATATCTATTTTATAACGCAAGGGCAACAACTGCTTGAAATTTATAGTTACTTTTCTCGGTAAGCATTTGTCTTCTCGCGTTGGTTGAATGCAGTTGAGTTTTTGAGCTGTGGTCATTTTGCGCTGGACTGCGCATGACTTGTCTTGCTTTTTGGTCGATCGGTTTCCGCCCACCACTAGTGGAGTGAGCGATTTGGAATGGCGAAAGAGATGCCTCGTTGAAGAGGGGATCTCCGCTATTTTTTGTTCTGTCAGGGATGTGTAGTCCTCTTAATGGATATTTCGTTTATTCGAGATAATACCTCTAGTGTATTTGCACATGCCGGGAGGCATAATATTTCTGTGTATTTCATGAAAGCAAGGTAAATTGACTTTTTTCATTAACTCTATCGATTTTTGGTCGTGAACGATTTCTGGTTCATAGCCTGTCTTCGAAAGTCGTCGTCACGAGATGTTTTCCTAGCTCACATGTCGCTGTATTGTGCTGCATCGGTTGATGCAGGTCCCAAGGACTATTACTTGCTACTTGGTTACCTGAACTAGGTTTGAAAAACCTTTGTTATCTAGAGGATATTTTTGAGGACATTATTTATACTTCGGCAGACGTGTCTGTCTTGCTGAAGTCAGACTAAGGAGAGTGAACTGATCTCATATATCTGGTTATCTCCTGGCTGTTATAGAAAAGGATGGAGTTTTTCACCTGACTACATTTACAGCACTATGAAATATAACATGCATCTGACTCATCATTGTAATGCTGTCTACCGACTATTGCTGTATTGAATGTTGCTGTGATAATGACTGTTTGATGTGCCTACATATTCGCGTAACCATTTTGTCACTGTGGCGTCCACAATAAATAATGAAGAAAAACGTCAACGGCTGTTTCAAGAATCATTGACTTTATACGTCGTGAGTTTACTGACGTCCTATGTGGATTGCCCTGTTATTTTTGTATGAACATTGTTTGACTGAACACATCTGCACACTACACAAAACCAGACATGCGGATACCATCCATCATCATATGGCATCACGCATCAATATATATATATATATATATATATATATATATATATATATATATATATATATATATATCTTTCTTACCCTCAGGAACATTGGCTCCTAAATACCATCGCAATAAGGAAGCTGAAATTTTTCGGTCATATAAAAAGACATAATAGTCTGGAAAAAACAGTGATGGAAGGCATGGTCCCTGGAAAACGGGGAAGGGGTCGACCTAGACGACGGTGGACCCAGGACATCACAGAGAGTCTGAACTTGTCTTTGGCTGATGCAGGTCGACTTGCCCAGAATCGTGATGCGTTCAGAGCAGCTGTAATGGAGACAACGTTCTGGAAATAATACGTCACGTGATGATGACCCTCAGGCACACACAGACGAGCTGTTAATGGCAAACTTGATTTGCTCTCAGGTACAACTGGCAAAGGCAGTCTTCATTTACAAGTTACCGCTTCTTTCTGCTCGCTGTGTTTTTCAAATTTTATGGCCACAATTTAGCAAGGACAAGGTCTATTTATACTAGCACATCTGGCGTATCGGAAAGCAGGGGGCTAACGGGGTATTGCGAATCCCAAAATGAGGCATATTTTGTCTCTCTGTTCAATTATGAAAAACTAGTTTCCCCCTTATCTTTCTTATTTCTGGAGCGATTTTATTCATCTAAGGCTTAACTCTTTGACTCCAGACCAACGCTCTGAGCGTTGCAAAATTCAACACGCCGTGCCAGAGCAACGCTCAGAGCGTGGTTTTTAGTTTATCTCGAATAAACCCTAAAAATCGTCCGCTTAATGCAGTTCATATATTAAAACTCGTAGAATGACTTCCGCTACTATTTAAACAACTAATTTGACTTTAGTTAACCAGCACATGTGCGTGTTTTGATGTTATTATCACAATTTTTGTGAAGATTCGCGTGTTTACGTTTTTCGTTGTTTTTGCTAGAGAAATATGTCACGCTTTATATTTACATTTTCTAAGTCTCCTAAGCAAATAATTGTGTCAAACTACTTTGAAACATTGCTGACATTGCTGATGATTGTTTGGTAGTCACAGTTTGTTGTCAAAATACAGAATATATGCAGAAAAGCTAGACACACTAGATTTAGTTGATGAGTGGGCGTAGTCATATTCTGGCCGATCAAAAAGCAACAAAACTAGACCTACCGTAACATCTAATCACTAGTTCTTGGTAGAAGATGAAGCTACGGATACTATTAAAACATTAAACAAGAGTAAAAAAGTATTTATATGACGTTATTCTTATTTATTTGTTTGAAAATTACGTAATGCACGATTGCATAATTTATTTTTTTCTTACAAAGAACCATGGAAAAACTGGTGCGAATAACACTAAATGTACTAATTTTGGCCATAAGCATGTTTTTTTTTTACTTTGTATATGGATTAACTTGACGTTTGAAGACTAAAAAGAAAGTTTTATTGTCTACGACAGTAATTTGTCTTTGGTAAGATCGTATTCTACAGTCAACTTTTTAGCGTTTTTCAATTTTACATGCAAAATGATTAAATTATACCGAACATACTTGTCTTAATACTACCACAGACATTATATATTTGAATTCTCTATCCATTTCCCTACAGTTTGGTATATAATAAGTACATGTTCAAAGGAAAATTCACAAACAAATTTAGACTGAAAGATGAACGCTTCACTCTATAAAATTCTGCCCATAAAAAAAGTCTGGCACAGCGTGCAAAATAACTCTGGAATGAATGAGTTAAATTATACCCTGAATTAATAGTTATCTTCCTAGCTAAAAATCTTTTAGTCTCCTAAGTGCATTTTATTCTATGCATATTTTAAACAGCTAAATTAGGGACTAACCTGATGTGTCGATGCCTTTTCACTCGATATTTCTATCTTAATAAACTACTTTTCGAGGAAGTATTTACACCTACCTCTAAAGTAACATTCATGTTGTTGAATTATAGACCTCTTCCCGGTGGTACTTCTTTATTACTTATGTAATTAAATGGCATCCTTCACTAGGTTGCACGGATTGAGACTCCATGTTAAGCCTAGTACGTTTCAGTAAACACACGAAGGAAGTCTTTCCCATTGGCTAGTGTATCATACAGTTCTTACAATGTATGGCGTGCGGTTGGTCAGAGTTACTGAGAATTTTACAGAAGGCCGTGTTGTGAAACAGACTAACTCACGACAATCATTACATTCCTTTCCATTATACTTCACCTTCACTGGATCTTTCTTGTCTGTCACGGGTTGTTTTATTGTTGTTGGTATGTGTGGCAGGTTTTTTAGCAACTGTGTGTGCATATGATTTATATCAGACCAAAGTTGTCTAGCTGATGGATGATGAGGGAACACTCACAACATGGGAAATATCATGCTCAAGTAACTGCTGTTATGGTCCGACATCTTTAATATTAATAACATCACCTTGAACAATAAATGAGATTCACATACAGGACATGTGAATGAATAATAAATTAAGATATCCACACTGACACCCACTACTTAAATCCTTCACATCCACATCCTAGGATGGACACAGAACATATTTCTTCATCTAAGTGATACGCATTCCATAGTAAAAACACCCTGTCGCCAGACACGTCTGCACACTTCAAAGATCTCACACCGAAGATCATACAGATGCTGGACCACATTTGTACACCTCGAATGTCTAACACAAAATATTCAGATACTGCCGTTATACACACGTCCAGTCACCTTGATAGGCTGAAACCAAAGAGCGTTGTAACCTAGCATATGTCAAGCTTAACAACTTGCTTAAGTCATCATTCTTACCAAGTTATGTTACGCACACCATGTGTTCAGTGGGAGTGCTGTGTGGTACACAAACAGCACGAGAAGGGATTAATTAAAGTTTGTGCACCCCAAAGCAGCTTCCAACATTGTTAAACTAAAAAAAAACTCACCCAACAAAATTTCAAATACACCTTTTATTCCTCCATCTTCAAATCATTATTTAAGATCTGGCGACGAAGTATCAATAATTATTTGGGCGAAATGAGATATGTGTCTCACTCGTATTCCTTTCAACCTCCTCACCTATTAATTAGGATTATTTCTTACCTACAGTGATATACAACAAGATTAAATGGTTGAATCAGTGGGTGGGTATCCATAGGTGGATAGATTGGTGAAGAATAAGTGAGTGGATGAATGAGTGATTAAGAAACGGAATGAATTATTAAACAAATGATTTAAATTGATCAGTTAATGTCATTAGTGTTTATTTTCATCTATCTGTTGGTAGCATAAGAGAATTTTTGGTTTTTTAATCTAAAACGTAAATTTGTGAAAAAAAGAAAGTACACAAAGCCCAGCAAGGTACACTGATGTCACTTTGTGTTATCAATTAACAAATCTGTTACCTCATCCAAACATTTGATGCTGACCGATAGTCATTGCTGTAGTCAAGACGTGTTTTAATTTTATATACGTTCAAACGCTTACCATACTGGCCACCAACTGTTACCACCAATTATAATCAGGGTTGTTGCTGTTATTTTATAACGCGAATGTCATTGCGGTGGGGCCTTAATGGACTGTCTCAGTTTGAGTGTGTGGTCTGCGGGACGGATTCACATTCTGGCTGGTTGTCTGCCTCTGATCTCGTTTTACCGAAGTTGCCTGGTCGCTGCATGATGGAGGCTCGACTATGACATCTTGTTTTGGTGGTGGTTTTACTTTGACGGGCTTCAAACCATTGTTATCTTCTGTCTTCGAAGTTTTGTGGCCGTTTTTTGCAGATGTTGTCTGGTCACTGCACAATGGAGCCGCCGCCTCGACATTTTGTGTTATCGGTGATGTTACTTTGCCAGGCTTCGGAGACTGGTTGTCCTCTGCCTTTGAAGCTTTGGGTTGCTCATCGGTCGTGTCAATGGTTGCGTTGTTCGGCTTCTGAGAAGGACCGGCCCCGACGCTAGTAGTTGCAGTAATCGTGCTCTCCGGCTGACTCTCTTTGTTCTTTGCAGATTCTTGTTTGCTGATGCTGACAAGTGTTTGAGGGCTTCTATAGATTTTCCTCTTTTTCGCTTGTGGCTTGGTACGAACCATTTTAGTATATTGCTATCGTACAATGATCCGATGGGTGAGCGCTGCGTACGTCCTGAAAAGGACGCTGGTTACTAGAGATGGCTACTGTGTGTATGTGTCGAAACAATGCTTCGAAACAGCGCCGAGTCCGACTGATTCGACACATAGCCTGCTTCGTGTATCGAGTCATTGACACAGTTTCAGTTCCTGTCTGCTTCGCTGTTTTGCAAAGAGGCACACTGTCTCGCTGTCTCACCTTCCGTGGGCCTTGTAAAAATTTGAGTCAAGCGTTCGGTACATTAGGCGTTCATAGTAGAGATGGCTACTGTGTGTATGTGTCGAAACAATGCTTCGAAACAGCGAGCGATTCGACACTGCCGGTTTGTTTGTTTCGACACAATCTCAGTTCCGTCTGCCTCGCTGTTTTGCAGAGATACACTGTCTGAGCCTTTGTAAAATTTGAATCAACGGTTCGGAACATTAGTATGGAATATCAAACATGTCATATTTTTCAGGGATGTGTTATTATGACTTGATTTTACAAGTGATATTATTTTTGCTGAGAAGTTATAGACACTGGAAATTGTGTCAGTGCTGCAGTTGTCAATGTTTTAGGCACTATGTTAAGTTGAAAGTGTCCGTGTGTTCGTATAAATGTAATGGACACTTTATTAGCTCTGCTGATATATGTGTACTCGGTGTGTATTTGAATCATTGTCTACCAAAACTAGCTTACTCAAGTTTGATATCATGTGTTATTATTACTGTTATTATTATTGTTGTTTTTTTTTTTTCACATATACTGCAGCTATCATCATATCTCCGTTTTATTTCATCATACTGAAGACTTGTGTAAAAATATTGAATTGTGGTCACACGAAATGCCATAGATTTTCACACACGACAGTAGCATCGCAAGTAAAAACAGTTCATGTATAGTAATGAATACTGTCTATTAGAGACTTCTTTCTCTCAGATACGGGCAATTGTGCCGCTGTGTCGACGCACTGTTTCGACACAGTATAAATCATTGAGCCGACTGTCTCGAAACAACGGAGTGCGTCGATTCGCCCAACTCTACTGGTTACAGTGCTGTGGAGATCCCGGAAAGATGGGAAATGAATTTTTTTTTTGTTTAATACCCCTTCTGGGGGTTCAAAATGAGGTCTAATGACTTTATTAGGCTTAATGTGTTAATTGTGTGTGATTCCGGCCCTGGCTAAGACATTGCATACCTTAGAAATGATCCCTAAAAGTATACACTTTGATCTTAGCCAAAAGGCCGAGAATTTTTTTTTATTTTTTTTCAGATTTTAAAATAACTTTTATTGATCAACAGCTACAGCGCTTTGAATTTGATGTCTACAAACAGCAATAAATGTTGCCAAATTTAACTATTATTTGCATTAAATCAAAATTTTGATATCAGAAATTTGATTTGACAAAGGCTTCATTATGCAATGAAAAATATGTGTGCCAAATTTCAAGTTCACCGATAAATGCATATTTTAGAAAATAAGTAGCACAAAAAAAAAAAAAGATGAGAAATTAACAGTTTATCTTTATAAGAAGAGCAGTCTTATAAAGATAAAATAATGTTCAGTCTATCATGTATCCAATGAAATCTATTTTAATAGTGTTCAGCCTATCAGGCATCCAATGAAATCTATTATAATTATGGTCAGCTTATTACTTGTCCAATGAAATCTATTATAATAATGTTCAGCCTTTCAGGCATTCAATGAAACTTATTATAATAGCATTCAGTCTACAATGTATTAAATTAAATCTATTACAATAAGGTTTAGCCTAATATATGTATAGTCAAAACAAATACGTCAGCATTCACAGAAGAATAATTTGTGTGCTTCAGAAAATGTTGAGGTTTTGCTAGCAAATTCTCATTCAGTTTGTTCTAATGCTTTATGAGAGTAAAAGTTTGATTACGTTGATCATTTGACACACTAGAGATAAGACTATCTTAATTACGTGTATTTCATAGGTTTAAATCAGTATCCCTGAAGGATAAATTGTTTAAACCAGCATCACTGGTTTTTACCGCACACAATTTTCACAAATTAAAACAGTGGTTACAAAGACAGCAGAATCAAGAGAAATCTACACGACATCATAGATACACCATGAAATGTAGTATATTATAGAATGCAATACCTAGGCAGTGCTTTACGTATATTGAAAGACTCTGACAAATACAAACATGATTATGGGGGTGGGGGAGGGAAGCAAATCCCGTTGGCAACTAGGAAGGCAATCCTGCTGGCAACTAGGAAGGCAATCCTGCTGGCAACTAGGAAGGCAATCCTGCTAGCAACTAGGAAGGCAATCCTGCTGGCAACTAGGAAGGCAATCCTGCTGGCAACTAGCTGGCTCCATCATTTAGATCATCAACATCATCATTACCCTTCAGTTCCCCAGGGAGCATAGGTCATGCCATGTACTCCATGGCTTCAGTTCAAGGTCTGTCCACGTCTTCCTCGTTTCTGCCTCTAGCTCTCTTCTCCATGCTTTCTTCAATCTCCCTCTACTTCTATCTCCCTCTACTTCTATCTCACTCTACTTCTATCTCCCTCTACTTCTATCTCACTCACCCAGGGAATTCTAGAACAATGCCTGGTAAAGCTATCAACAGGTTTCCTTACTGTGTGTCCTATCCATTGCCAGCGTCTTCTTCTCATCTCCTCTACCAATGGTCCCTGTCATCAGCTCCGCACTGGCATCACTCGGGTTACCCTGCCTTAATACTGGCAGCAAAACAGCAAGTTAACAGTAATTTGACATTAGCCTTCTGCTGTGAAAGTCGAGCATTAACACCATACACAGCGCATGAGCAAAAGCTTATAAATGCATGATGTGCACGCTGGGAAAAAAAATATCATGCACAACACAGTAAGATATGTTAGAAACGCTGATACAAGAGGAAATAGAACTCACCAAACAAAGAATACTGTACAGCCACAGAGAACCTAAAGGTTCAGATACTGAGTGCAAACAAACCAACTGGCATCAATAACTTCTCTACACTAGAACAAGTGTACAAGGCACAAGACAGATTATGGGGGGAAAAAAACTGACAGAGTAGCTGAAGTAAATAAGCAACTTCGTATACCTTATGGGATGCCATAGGCCTGATGGTCTAAACACCCAACATTATTTTGTCTGAGGCAACCTTCTATATGTATGTATTATTTATTTCTCAATTTCTATTATTATTTTTTTTCTTTGCCGCTCGCCTCCCTCCCCTAGCTGCTCCTCCTTTTTATTTTGTTCATTAAAAAAATTTCAACTCTAGTTTTCAATTGTATTCATGCGCGTCAATTCTTACCTTGATCTATCCAAGTGTCAATTTTGTCCAAACTGGAGTCCATGGCGGCGATATCAGATACGTCCATTTACAGGTCATATAATTTTTTTTATTTATTTTAATGTACTAGCTTAGTTCTCACTTTCTTTCTCTTCTTGTTTTTGTTCACGTGGCCTTAACTTTCTTTCTCATCTCTTTTCGTTCACTTGGCCTTAACTTTCTCTCTCTTCTGTTTTCATTCACTGCCTTAACTTTCTTTTCTGTTTTCGTTCACTTGACCATGTGGTCGAAAAATATGAATTTTATTTGATCTTTATTCTATAATAGATGCATTATCTAATTTCATTCAAACACCACCAACTTCATTAACCATCACACTATCTACCCACATCATAAGAAAGCAGCTGTGGAAATGGAAGAATCCTCCCAGAAGTCATTTGGAGTGTGTGAAACCTGTCAGGTCTCTAGTAGCTGAAAAATATCGCTTGCTCAGAGACTATCAAAGCAACCCTTCCTCAACATCCAAAAAGGCAGCCTTTACCAATATACGAAGAGTTGTCCAGAATAAGCTCAGGAAGATGCATGATGCATGGCTCAGCAATAAAGCAGACGAGATACAGAGGTATGCAGACATAAATGACTCAAAGCGCTTTTATGATGCCCTGAAAGCAATTTATGGCCCTCAATCGAATCAATCATCACCGGTCCTAAATGCTGATGGCATGGCATTGCTCACTGATAAAATGCAGATTTTGGAACGCTGGGCACAACACTTCAACGCCATCTTAAATTGTCCATCAACCGTCAACGACCAGGCCATTGCAAGTATACCGCAAGTTACAGTCAATGTCAGACTTGACCTTCCACCCAGCATGGAAGAGGTCAAGAAAGCAGCCAGTCTACTGTCCAGCGGCAAAGCCCCTGGATCAGATGTTATTCCTGCTGCGATTTATAAAGCTGGAGGCAGCATGCTGCTGCAGAGACTAACAGACCTCTTCCACTCAGTATGGGATGAAGAACAGATACCACAGGAATTAAAAGATGCCACCATCGTTCACATATACAAGCGAAAGGGAAATCATCAATCATGTGACAACCATAGGGGAATCTCCCTATTATCTATTGCGGGCAAAATCCTGGCTCGAGTCCTGCTCAATCGCTTGACTGTTCATCTCGAATCGCAGGACTTACTTCCAGAGAGTCAGTGTGGTTTCCGAGCAGGCCGCGGGAACGTCGATATGATATTTGCTGCTCGCCAACTTCAGGAGAAATGCCAGGAACAGCACAGTGACCTATACACAACATTTATTGACTTGACCAACGCCTTTGACACTGTCAATAGGGACGGACTATGGAAAATTATGGCGAAATTCGGCTGTCCCGATAAGTTCATCTCAGTTGTCCGCCAGTTTCATGAAGGTATGATGGTTCGCGTATTGAATGATGGAGAACCTTCTGAACCCTTTCCCCGTCACAAATGGTGTCAAACAGGGTTGTGTGCTCGCCCCGACACTATTCAGTATGATATTTGCTGCCATGTTGTCTAACGTTACGCATGACAGTAGCGACGGCATACACATCAGATACAGGACAGATGGGAATCTGTTCAATTTGAGACGATTACAGTCCTTTACGAAGGTGAATGAAACAATGATCTCTGACCTCGTCTTTGCGGACGACTGTGCCCTCAACACCTGCACAGAACTGGACATGCAGAACAATATGAGGAGGCTTTCTGTAGCGTGTGATGACTTTGGCCTTACCATCAATACGAAGAAATCTGAAGTAATGTTGCAACCTGCTCCTGGGAAACCTTACTGTGAACCAAACATCACAGTAAAGAACCAACGTCTCCAAGTGGTGGACAGCTTCACTTATCTAGGCAGTACCCTTACCAAAGATGCGAATATCGACTCCGAGGTCAACAACAGAATTGCAAAGGCAAGTGCAGCTTTCGGAAGACTAAGAGTAAATGTCTGGGATCGACAAGGAATTAGTGCAGCCACCAAGATAAAAGTATATCATGCAATAGTACTCACTACCCTCCTGTATGCCTGTGAAACATGGACAGTGTATAGCAGACATGCCAAGAAGCTTAATCATTTCCACATGAGCTGTCTTCGCAGGATCCTCAGGATCAAGGGGCATGATAGAGTATCTAATTCTGAGGTCCTCAACAGAGCACATATCTCAAGCATCTACACATTGCTGCAGAGGGCCCAAACTAGATGGGCCGGACATGTTGTTCGCATGCCCGAAAAACGCATCCCAAAGCAGTTGATGTACAGCGAACTCTCCACGGGTAAGCGAACAGCAGGGGGACAAAAGAAACGCTTCAAAGACACACTGAAAGCATCGTTGAGCAGCTTCAAAACTGATGTCTCCTCCTGGGAGACTATCGCACAGGATCGCTGTGCCTGGCGGACAAACATTACTCAAGGTGCTCGCATTGCAGAACAGAATTTAGCTGATAAGGCAGAAGGCAAGCGTGCTGCAAGAAAGGCCAGAATGCACAGCAACACTACTATCGACTCTAACCATGTGTGCCCCGTATGTGGCAGGGCCTGTAGGGCCAAAATAGGATTAATTAGTCACATGAGATCACGGCACAGATGTGTCACAACTCAAGTCTGAAGCTGTCGCCATCTTCGCTTGCGGTGGGCAACTATTATTAGTAGCTACCATAGGTCTCTGAAGAGAAATTTTTTTTTTTTTTTTTTTTTTTTTTCCTCGCTTGAGGTCGCATATTTTTTCCTCGCATGAGGTCGCATTTACCCACCCAAACCCGGCCCTGGTCAAGACCACATGTCCCAACACAAGAAGACCCAATGACAAACTGTGTCACTGTAGTGATCTTCTGTGTTCTCACACAAGAGACCTAATGACACATGAATGTCACTGCACTGGTCCCTGTGTCTAGACTTTTTTTTTTTCCTCGCTTGAGGTCGCATATTTTTTCCTCGCATGAGGTCGCATTGTCCCCGCCCCAAACCCGGCTCTGGTCAAGACCACATGTCCCAACACAAGAAGACCCAATGACAAACTGTGTCACTGTAGTGATCCTCTGTGTTCTCACACAAGAGACCTAATGACACATGAATGTCACTGCACTGGTCCCTGTGTCTAGACACATGATCCCAGCCAAAAGCCGGATATTAGGCCGTGGAGTTTTTACAGCATTACTGTTCACTGCTGAGTTCCTCTGAAGAGAAAAAGAAAGAAGAGGTCTTTTGCTTACCTCAAGCACGTCGTAAGAGGCTGGACTACCCATGATTTTTTTTTTTATTTTTTCCCTCGCTTGGGGTCGCATATTTTTTCCTCGCATGAGGTCGCATTAGTACCCGCCCAAACCCGGCTCTGGTCAAGACCACATGTCCCAACACAAGAAGACCCAATGACAAACTGTGTCACTGTAGTGATCTTCTGTGTTCTCACACAAGAGACCTAATGACACATGAATGTCACTGTACTGGTCCCTGTGTCTAGACACATGATCCCAGCCTTTTTTTTTTTCCTCGCTTGAGGTCGCATATTTTTTCCTCGCATGAGGTTGCATTATCCCCGCCCAAACCCGGTCCTGGTCAAGACCACATGTCCCAACACAAGAAGACCCAATGACAACATGTGTCACCGTAGTGATCTTCTGTGTTCTCACACAAGACCTAATGACACATGAATGTCACTGTACCGGTCCCCCGTGTCTAGCATTGGGTTGTTTTTTTCTTTTTTTTTTTTTTTAATTCCTCGCATGAGGTTGCATATTTTTTCCTCGCATGAGGTTGCATTTGCCCCACCCATACCCGGCCCTGGTCAAGACCACATGTCCCAACACAAGAAGATCCAATGACAACATGTGTCATTGTAGTGATCCTCTGTGTTCTCACACTAGGTACCTCATGACATGAATGTCACTACTGTTTCCCGTGTGTAGACACATGATCCCAGCCAAAAGCCAGGATACTAGGCATTGGGTTGTACAGTTTTTTTTTTTTTTTTTTTTTTATTCCTCGCATGAGGTTGCATATTTTTTCCTCGCATGAGGTTGCATTTGCCCCACCCATACCCGGCCCTGGTCAAGACCACATGCCCCAACACAAGAAGATCCAATGACAACATGTGTCATTGTAGTGATCCTCTGTGTTCTCACACTAGGTACCTCATGACATGAAAGTCACTACTTTTTTTTTTTTCCCTCGCATGAGGTTGCATATTTTTTCCTCGCATGAGGTTGCATTTGCCCCACCCAGCCCTGGTCAAGACCACATGTCCCAACACATGAAGATCCAATGACAACATGTGTCATTGTAGTGATCCCCTGTGTTCTCACACTAGGTACCTCATGACATGAATGTCACTACTGTTTCCCGTGTGTAGACACATGATCCCAGCCAATAGCCGGATACTAGGCGTTGGGTTGTACAGCGTAAATTTTTTTTTTTTCCTCGCTTGAGGTCGCATATTTTTTTCCTCGCATGAGGTTGCATTGTCCCCGCCCAAACCCGGCTCTGGTCAAGACCACATGTCCCAACACACGAAGACCCAATGACACCATGTGTCATTGTAGTGGTCTTCTATGTTCTTACACAAAGGACCTCATGACATAAATATCACTACTGGTCCCTGCGTCTAGACACATGATCCCAGCCAAAAGCCGGATTCTTTTTTTTTTTTTTTTTTATTCCTCGCATGAGGTTGCATATTTTTTCCTCGCATGAGGTTGCATTTGCCCCACCCATACCCAACCCTGGTCAAGACCACATGTCCCAACACAAGAAGATCCAATGACAACATGTGTCATTGTAGTGATCCTCTGTGTTCTCACACTAGGTACCTCATGACATGAATGTCACTACTGTTTCCCGTGTGTAGACACATGATCCCAGCCAAAAGCCAGGATACTTTTTTTTTTTTTTCCTCGCATGAGGTTGCATATTTTTTCCTCGCATGAGGTTGCATTTGCCCCCCCCATACCCAGCCCTGGTCAAGACCACATGTCCCAACACAAGAAGATCCAATGACAACATGTGTCATTGTAGTGATCCTCTGTGTTCTCACACTAGGTACCTCATGACATGAATGTCACTACTGTTTCCCGTGTGTAGACACATGATCCCAGCCAAAAGCCAGGATACTAGGCATTGGGTTGTACAGCGTAAAATTTTTTTTTTTTTTTTTTTTTTTTCCTCGCTTGAGGTCGCATATTTTTTCCTCGCATGAGGTCGCATTGTCCCCGCCCAAACCCGGCCCCGGTCAAGACCACATGTCCCAACACAAAAAGACCCAGTGACAAAATGTGTCACCTAGTGATCCTCTGTGTTCTCACACAAGGGACCTAATGACACATAAATGTCACTGTACCGGTCCCTGTGTCTAGACACATGATCCCAGCCAAAAGCCAGGATACTAGGCATTGGGTTGTACAGCTTTTTTTTTTTTTTTTTCCTCGCATGAGGTCGCATTTACCCACCCAAACCCGGCCCTGGTCAAGACCACATGTCCCAACACAAGAAGACCCAATGACAAACTGTGTCACTGTAGTGATCCTCTGTGTTCTCACACAAGGGACCTAATGACACATAAATGTCACTGTACCGGTCCCTGTGTCTAGACACATGATCCCAGCCAAAAGCCTTTTTTTTTTTTTTTAATTCCTCGCATGAGGTTGCATATTTTTTCCTCGCATGAGGTTGCATTTGCCCCACCCATACCCGGCCCTGGTCAAGACCACATGTCCCAACACAAGAAGATCCAATGACAACATGTGTCATTGTAGTGATCCTCTGTGTTCTCACACTAGGTACCTCATGACATGAAAGTCATTGTACCTGTTTCCCGTGTGTAGACACATGATCCCAGCCAGCCAAAAGCCAGGATACTTTTTTTTTTTTTTTTATTTTTTTTTTTATTTTTTTTTTTTTTTTTTCCCTCGCTTGAGGTCGCATATTTTTTTCCTCGCATGAGGTTGCTTTGTCCCCGCCCAAACCCGGCTCTGGTCAAGACCACATGTCCCAACACAAGAAGACCCAATGACACCATGTGTCATTGTAGTGGTCTTCTATGTTCTTACACAAAGGACCTCATGACATAAATGTCACTACTGGTCCCTGCGTCTAGACACATGATCCCAGCCAAAAGCCGGATTCTAGGCATTGGGTTGTACAGCTTTTTTTTTTTTTTTTTTTTTTTTTTTTCCTCGCTTGAGGTCGCATATTTTTTTCCTCGCATGAGGTCGCATTGTCCCCGCCCAAACCCGGCTCTGGTCAAGACCACATGTCCCAACACAAGAAGACCCAATGACAACATGTGTCACCGTAGTGATCTTCTGTGTTCTCACACAAGAGACCTAATGACACATGAATGTCACTGTATTGGTCCCTGTGTCTAGACACATGATCCCAGCCAAAAGCCAAGGTA
Organism: Oreohelix idahoensis; assembly: GCA_024509875.1. Lineage (NCBI taxonomy): Eukaryota > Metazoa > Mollusca > Gastropoda > Stylommatophora > Oreohelicidae > Oreohelix > Oreohelix idahoensis. The sequence goes on from JAMPIV010021732.1 coordinate 48,539, forward strand.
CTTTTTTTTTTTTTTTTCCTCGCATGAGGTCGCATATTTTTTCCTCGCCTGAGGTTGCATTTGCCCCGCCCGTACCCAGCCCTGGGCAAGACCGCATATCCCGACGCACGCAGATCCAATGACAACATGTGTCATTGTAGGGATCCTCTGTGTTCTCACACTAGATACCTCATGACATGAATGTCCCCCCCCCGCCCCCCCCCCCCCCCCACCCCCCACCCCCCCCCCCCCCCCACCCCCCCCCCCCCCCCCCCCCCCCCCACCCCCCCCCCCCCCCCCCCCCCCCCACTACTGTTTCCCGTGTGTAGACACATGATCCCAGCCAAAAGCCAGGATACTAGGCATTGGGTTGTACAGCTTTTTTTTTTTTTTTTTTTTTTTTTCCTCGCTTGAGGTCGCATATTTTTTCCTCGCATGAGGTCGCATTATCCCCGCCCAAACCCGGCCCTGGTCAAGACCACGTATCCCAACACAAGAAGACCCAATGACAACATGTGTCACCGTAGTGATCTTCTGTGTTCTCACACAAGAGACCTAATGACACATGAATGTCACTGTATTGGTCCCTGTGTGTAGACACATGATCCCAGCCAAAAGCCGAATTCTTTTTTTTTTTTTTTCCTCGCATGAGGTCGCATATTTTTTCCTCGCATGAGGTCGCATTGTCCCGCCCAAACCCGGCCCCGGTCAAGACCACATGTCCCAACACAAGAAGACCCAGTGACAAAATGAGTCACCTAGTGATCCTCTGTGTTCTCACACAAGAGACCTAATGACACATGAATGTCACTGTACCGGTCCCTGTGTGTAGACACATGATCCCAGCCAAAAGCCGAATTCTAGGCATTGGGTTGTACAGCGTAAATTTTTTTTTTTTTTTTTTTTTTTTTTTTTTCCTCGCTTGAGGTCGCATATTTTTTTCCTCGCATGAGGTCGCATTGTCCCGCCCAAACCCGGCCCCGGTCAAGACCACATGTCCCAACACAAGAAGACCCAGTGACAAAATGTGTCACCTAGTGATCCTCTGTGTTCTCACACAAGGGACCTAATGACACATAAATGTTTTTTTTTTTTTTTTTTTTTTTTTTTTTTTTTATTTATTTATTTTTTTTTTCCTCGCTTGAGGTCGCATATTTTTTCCTCGCATGAGGTCGCATTAGTCCCCGCCCAAACCCGGCCCTGGTCAAGACCACATGTCCCAACACAAGAAGACCCAATGACAAAATGTGTCACTGTAGTGATCTTCTGTGTTCTCACACAAGAGACCTAATGACACATGAATGTCACTGTACCGGTCCCTGTGTCTAGACACATGATCCCAGCCAAAAGCCAGGATACTAGGCATTGGGTTGTACAGCTTTTTTTTTTTTTTTTTTTTTTCCTCGCTTGAGGTCGCATATTTTTCCTCGCATGAGGTCGCATTTACCCACCCACACCCGGCCCTGGTCAAGACAACATGTCCCAACACAAGAAGACCCAATGACAAACTGTGTCACTGTAGTGATCTTCTGTGTTCTCACACAAGAGACCTAATGACACATGAATGTCACTGTATTGGTCCCTGTGTCTAGACACATGATCCCAGCCAAAAGCCGGATTCTAGGCATTGGGTTGTACAGCTTTTTTTTTTTTTTTTTTTTTTTTCCCTCGCTTGAGGTCGCATATTTTTTTCCTCGCATGAGGTCGCATTATCCCCGCCCAAACCCGGCCCTGGTCAAGACCACATGTCCCAACACAAGAAGACCCAGTGACAAAATGTGTCACCTAGTGATCCTCTGTGTTCTCACACAAGGGACCTAATGACACATGAATGTCACTGTATTGGTCCCCGTGTCTAGACACATGATCCCAGCCAAAAGCCGGAATCTAGGCATTGGGTTGTACAGCGTAAAATACGCTGCAGTTCAGCGATCGATGATCTGGAAATATTAACTTCTACACATTATCCATGAAATGTTACATATGCAAATATAAAAAATTTATTGAATACCAAGCCTGCTCTTGTAAAATGTATTCTTTAAAAAAATAATAAGAGGCCATAAGATTACCATACTTAAAATATGAAATATGTCTCACAAACTACATAAAAATGTGCTGCAAAAAAGAAAAAAAGCTAATTTAAATTATTAATAGATTAAAACAAGTAATAAACTACTTTCTAATTTATATTTTTATTTTTGCGTAATTCTTTCCCTTAAACATTTAAACTTACTTTACGAAACTCCCCTGAAAAATTCAAACCTGACTTATCTATCTATCTATCTATCTATCTATCTATCTATCTATCTATCTATCTATCTATCTATCTATCTATCTATCTATCTATCTATCTATCTATCTATCTATCTATCTATCTATCTACCTAGCTATCTATCAATCAATCTAATCTATCTATCTATCTAAATATCTATCTACCTATCTATCTATCAATCAAATCTATCTATCTATCTATCTATCCAGAGCCGGATTAACGTAGTAGCAAAAGTATCATATGCTACGGGCCCGTCGCTTTTAGGGGCCCCGTGCCAATAAATATGTACATAATTTTTTGGTCATCTTCTAATACGAGCGTTAAACCAATGATCTTGTGATTTATGCCATCTTTAGCGCCTTTTCATTTTCAAAAGAGATTGAACGATCTCACACTAATGAGCATTGAACATAAACTTCTGCGTGAAATTGATACATCCTATATCATCAACAAATTTGCTCATGCTAAATGTAGAAACATTAATATTTAAACAATAATGTTGACTGTGTTGTTACTTTTGATAATGATAATTACTATGCAAATTAAAAATGTATGTGTTCAAATATATTTGTGTTGTTTTATTGTTTTTTTTTTTTAAATATAGGGCCCCTTTCTTAACATATGCTACAGGCCCCGTACTAGCTTAATCCGGCCCTGTATATCTCTATATAATTCCTTTTTTTTTTTAAACAGCGCATTTATGGCTCATGTGTAATCCAACATGAGTAAAGAAAACAATTACCTACAATAATATTTTATAAATATAATTGGATTATTTTTGTAGAATGCTACAATAATTATCAATAGCAGAAATGACAATGTAATTTTAACAGACATCCAGGATGATCTAGAGCCCGCTGGGAGAACAATATTAGACAATCTCTCAAGGACCGAGGACTAGATTGGAACCTGACCAGGAGGAAGACGGCCGATAGGAAAGTATGGCGCTCTTGCTGGCAAATCTATACACCCCAGGGTAGAAGGTACGACTAAGGTAAAGGTAAAGGATCCCGTTACATGCCCATTGAGGCATATTGGGAATATGGTGTTAGGCCCATATTTTCTTGACCATCGGGGGGGGGGGGGGTGGGGGGGGGGGGGGGTGTGGGGGGGGTGGGTGGGGGGGGGGGGGGGGGGGGGGGGGGTGTTAGGACCAGCTAAAGCGGAAACTTCATGCTTCATTTGAAATAAAAAAAGAAAAAGAAGACCTAACCCTTTATGAAAAGCAACTTTGAAATATTTATTCTCATGGCCCTTGGATTGAACTGAATATTAAACCACGACAGTTGTACGTGCAGATAAGATGTTATAAAATGTCCTGTCAGTGGCAAATTATTTCATGACTAATGTGACAACTTGTCTTACCTGACACTTGTGTTTTGAAACAGAATATGAAAATATGTGAGCTTATTATTAAACACTGCTGTTGTAAAATAAGGTGAAAGAAATTTTTTGAGAATGATTTTGAAAAAAAAAATGTGATAAGAGTTGTCATTAAGGGGGTGGAGCTACAGCGCATTTTAAATCTAACTAGCACAAAAATGAAAATTGGGATTAGCCTATATTTAGATAATTTATATTCTCCTGAAACTAAATATGTCAAAATTCTTTGTCAGAATACATTCTAGATAGGTGTATTTTGATTTTGTAAATTTTATTTTCTTATAAAATTGTTTTATGTTACTAATTTTCTTAAAAAGCTTATTTTTTAAGTCAATAAATATGAGATTTGGCATAAATACGTTCCATTGGTTAATAAAACTTTCATCAAATCAGATTTTTGATATCTCATCAAGATTTGGATTTATTGTAAATAATGTAAAATTTGAAAACATTGTTACTGTTTTTAGATCATCATCATCAGCTGCCATCTCCACAACGAAGGTTGGCTGTAAAAGATCTCCAACGTCTTCTGTCTCTTGTCTTGGTGGTGCACTCTGATAGACTCTTTCCTGTCCATCTCTTGATGTTATCTTCCCACTTATAGCGCTGTTTTCCCCTTGCACGTTAGCCTTCACCTCTCCCTTCTATTATGATCTTCTGCAAGGTGTTATGCCTTTTTATGTGGCCAAAGTATTTTAGCTGCTGAACTTTGATCTCCCTCATTAGTTCTCTTTTCATACCTAGATTTTCTAGGACCTCCTTATTTGTTTTCTTCTCTTTCCATGAGATACGCCCCATTCTTCTATATATCCACATTTCAAGAGTCTCAATTCGTTCTTCCAATTGCTTATTCATCGTCAATGTTTCTACACCATACAGAAATGCAGAATATATATAACACTTTATGATTCTCAGTTTTAATTTGTGAGATAACTGTTTAGATGTCAGTATATGTTTCATGTTGTTGAATGTAGCTTTGGCCATTCATATTCTCTTCTTTTAGATAGAGAACTTTAAAGTTTTGTATCTCAGAATCTACTCAAGCTATCTTCTTCTTCTTCTTCTTGCGATCGCATCTTTGATGATTACACCGTCAGACGAGTTCTCATGATGAATTCGACTGTTGTTTGAAGTTCCTCTTTAACTCCATATAGCTTTGAGTTTAGTGTTGAGTCATTGGGCCAGTATATCTTTCCTAACTGGTCATACAGAGGACAGTCCTGTAGGACATGCTCAGCAGTTTGTTCGTTTAATCCACATGTGCACAGTGGTGAAGCAGACAATCGTAGCTTGTGCATGTGTTTATTCAGTTTGTTATGCCCTGTCCTGAGTCGAAAAATAGTTATCTGTCCCTGCCGGTCGAGAGCGTGATAGTCATCTTTGGGTTGGTTCTGTTCTCTTCTGATAGTCTCGATAGCTCTCTTTTTCTCAAAGTATGTGACTTCATTATCTTCTTGTTCACATTCTCCTCCCTTTTTGCAAGTTTATCTGCCTTTTCATTTCCGGGTACACCACAATGAGATGGTACCCACTGAAGTATGGTTCTCTTTTTGGCAGCTACCTTGTTTAGTTCATTTCTCAGATGCGGGAGTTTACCACCCTTGAGAGCTTGCAGGACAGACAGTGCATCTGTGAGGATGACTACCTGGTGGCAGTCAGAGTTGGTGTTATAAATCATATTTGCAGTTTGCTCTAGAGCTTGAACCTCAGCTGTATAGTTGGAACAGAATTTACCAGTGGGAATGTGCCTAGTCTCATAGTGGTTGTCAGGATATGAGATAAAGATACCGGCACCTCCATTACTAACAGCATTAGTTGCTGATCCATCTGTATAGGCATGTATCCATGATTGATCGGGATAGCTTTCTTGGATCATACTCAATGTAGCAGTTCATTTTTGCAGATCATTATACTCACATCCACTTGTGAGACCACTGACTGATGTATTAATTTGGAGGGCACTGCTGGCCTGCTCCCATGGTACAGGGTATAGGGTGGGCTTCAGTGGTGTTGTCTTCATGGATAGGTCTTCTTGATGCTGTCTTATAAGTCTTTTCCCCCGATGCACAAAGCTGCTACGCTTTAGACGTCCCAATGCCAGATCATCTAGTCTTGCCTTCATTGGGTTAAACTCAAGCTATCTAAAATCTAATCTGACAATAGGTGTAAAATACAATGATGAGCTTCCATTTCAACTTTAGCGCTCATAACTCAACAAATTGTTGTTGTTGTTTAACTAGGGCTGCTGAGCTTCACGCTGTTTAGCAGCCAAGTTGAAGACTCCTTGGTATTATCTACACTGTAGATCTAGGCTGTTCCTGTGCATTCCCCGCCATCCAAGGGGGCTCTCCAACTATGCAGAGCTAAAATACTGTACTCTGGTTCTGGGCTCTCCCAAGGAATTGTCACAACCTGCACAGAGCCACTTCTCAGCTTCCCCAGCCTATCACTGGTTCCACAGTTAGATCCTTCTGCATGCAGTGAACCAAATCAAAGCCAAAGAATTACGCCTGGGGCTCAAGTAACTTCTCCAAGCTTAGTGTGAAATGCTGGGTTCTCAACATGTTTCACCACAGGGGGAACCCCTGGAAGTGTGTGGACGATTTCAAGAGTCAGTGAGGATGTAATTAGCCTCACACACATAGATTCACTTCCATGAACATATATTGGAGCATTGTGCATAGTTGGTGGTCATGTAAAGATGACTCCAAGTATGCCTCCATGCAAAACTCAACAAATAAAAAACCTTAGGGAATTGAAATATAGGAGTAAAATCAAACATGACTGCCATTTCCATGGTAACCAATAGCATTGTACTATTAATTGCATTGGTATAAATAGTTATTGTAACCGCTGTCGTTGTGGCTGGTTACTGCATCAAATAGACTTATGTCGTCGCGGGACCACATAAACTATGTCCCAGTTATAACAATCTATCCAGGTGATATGCCTAACCTTCACACCATGCAGACCTTTCGTCACAGGTGGTACATATTTTCTTTCGAGTTCATTGATATTGAATTTCCTAGTGATCGTAGTGGTTACTGGTTTACTGATATATCTTATGGATGGTGACTGGCGACTGCCAGAGGTGGGGTTACCCAAATGAATGTTGGTTCAAGACCAGGTCCTTTCTACTCACGGCAGGTTGTCATGTGATCAGTTGTATCCCATTAGGGCTTACGTACTCAACATACATGATGAAGTAACAGTTCTTTATCATGGAAAACTGTTTATTAGTAGACTAAAGGCAATGTTCATTACACTACTCAATACCCTGGCTATCAGCGGCCAGAACGCTTGTTTACATAAATCGTGATGTCTTTGCAAAAGGACATCGTCATAAATAACATGTCTGCTTGAGCTCCTCTAAAAATGTTAATAGGCTTTGCCTGGAGTCTCATTCTAAATTACATAGCAGAATAATCATTCTATTAGGAAAAATCGAGGTCAATACAAACCATGCAGACTCTGTCTACAAAAATGGAAAAACACAATCTCCTTGAATAATATAACTTGTGAAAACATTCAATCTTTCAGTGGTCCGGTATTTCCTTGCCCAGAGGTTAATCACACAACCTTTAAAAAACACGGGGCCGCACTAAGGTATTCAACCTTCTCCCGTAAACACGTCTACATCACTGCAGGTGAACTCCATGACTGAGCTGTGTTCTGACTGCAGTGGTCAAAAATAGCTATCGACGATTTCATTGGTCAAGCTCGACCAGTGATGTTTTGTTACCAACTAATCTTGCTCAAGATCTTTAGCTATTCTTATATTACTGTTTAACGTGCTAGCTAGCGTTAACACAGGCCATCCGGTGACATTATTACTGTCGTAAGTCAGCCTTGTGTATTTGTATCAAAATTCTGCAGTTATTTATGAAAATAGCACGTCACTGCAGCTCCGCCCTTAATGACTACTCTTTTTTTGTTGAGAATGTGAGGATTTAAAGTGAGGACATTGTGTGTTTTGTTGTTGGTTTTTTTTTTAATGACTAATGCAAAAAAATATGTTTTTATAAAACTGTTTATTTTGTCACATGCATTCAGATAAACTGTCATTCCCATTGCGCTTTCATTAGTAAATTATGCATTGACAAATATGTGTGGGTGTTTACATTGCTTTTTTTTATTCTCTTCTCAGTCACTGCATATTTCTATGAGCAACATATTACATTTTTTAAGTGATTTGTTTTGTACAGTACAGTTTGAGTAGATGTGGAAAAATTATGTTCCTTAGGATTTGTTGATAAAACAAAAAAAAAGCTGTAACAAATATTTGTTGCGGCTTTTGTATTCAGAAACTAGTGTAGATGTGTATTCTTATCTCATGTTGAGCTTGTTTACACAATTTTTGTGTGGGTCCAAATTTAAAATAAAAACTGGTTCCAAAATGTTTCATCATGTGGTTGTCTTTATTTTTTTTTTTATGTTTCTGTTATGTACAATGAGCCGCAAAGAATGAACCAGAGTTGGGCACAGTACGAAGGATGGCCGCCGACCGAGCAGGGTGGAATCAATTTGTTGTTGCCCTACAAGACGCCACCAGGCGTAATGGCCACTGACTGCTTTGACGGTCGGCGGCTAAGGATCAAAGAAGAAGAAGACAATGAGCCGCAGTAGCACAGTGGTTAGTGCACTGGCTACCTAGCTCAGTGGTCCATGGTTCGATCCCCAGTTGAGGTGGGATTTTTTTAGACCTCAAACGGCTCTGAAGTCGACCCAGCCTCATGAATTGGGTACCAGAGCAACTCTGGGAAGGTTAAGGCGGCCGGCGTGATGCCAACCACATCACCCCTAGTGTGCGGATGGTCAAGAAAATATAGGCCTAACACCATATTCCCAATATGCCTCAATGGACGTGTAACGGGATCCTAGTATATACGAGTAAGTAACCAGTCAAAATATGACGGAGAAACATTATGATGTGCTCTTCCTGCTGTGTGTCCTGATCATCAATGATGACACTAGTTCTCCTGTGATCATTGTCACGGCACTAGTTCTCCTGTGATCATTGTCACGGCACTAGTTCTCCTGTGATCATTGTCATGGCACTAGTTCTGTGATCATTGTCGCGGCACTAGTTCTCCTGTGATCATTGTCACGGCACTAGTTCTCCTGTGATCATTGTCATGGCATTAGTTCTCCTGTGATCATTATCACGGCACTAGTTCTCCTGTGATCATTGTCACGGCACTAGTTCTCCTGTGATCATTGTCACGGCACTAGTTCTCCTGTGATCATTGTCACGGCACTAGTTCTCCTGTGATCATTGTCACGGCACTAGTTCTCCTGTGATCATTGTCATGGCACTAGTTCTCCTGTGATCATTGTCACGGCACTAGTTCTCCTGTGATCATTGTCACGGCACTAGTTCTCCTGTGATCATTGTCACGGCACTAGTTCTCCTGTGATCATTGTCACGGCACTAGTTCTCCTGTGATCATTGTCACGGCACTAGTTCTCCTGTGATCATTGTCGCGGCACTAGTTCTCCTGTGATCATTGTCGCGGCACTAGTTCTCCTGTGATCATTGTCGCGTGAGGGTTGAGATGTTATTAAAATATAATATATCCTGGACACAAAGTTGTATCAGGTGATACCAGGATAGTGCCAGATAAGAGTCTGGTCTTATAAGTAATACCCCCTTCTCTGAAAAGAGTAATGGGTGTATGGATATCAAAGGTAGGGTCAAGCTGTATAAGTTTCCAGGTATGATGTTAGTGTATTATCCTGGATCCCTATGGGCTCCCTCTCAAGATCCTCTCTTGATTATTGTATTTGTGGTGGATTTGATGTTAACTGGTAAAATGTGAATTTTATGCAGATGTGAGGTCAAGCTGTGAAGGCCTGTGAGTCTAATAGATAATAGGGTTTGTGTTCTCAGGGAACATTTCTGCTACCACCCTACAACCTCAATCTGCGACGTATTTTATCCTAAGTATAACAATGGTGTATGTCTGTTATCTGGCTAGTGTCTAGGGTAATGTAAAATGTGCTGTAATAAAATGACAACAAATACACCTAAGAACTCTATGAAAAGTAATTAACAACACCCAGAGTTTGTGAAATCTTTTTTACAATTTATTATTCCAGTATCACAATTTTGTGTATACTGGAATATTGAAACTCAAAATGATAATTCAAAGTATTTACATAAAATTGATTCAATTTATAACTGAGTATATTATTTTTCGCAACTTTAATTAAATATGTCAATTTACTCTTGCTCCTATGAATGGGTAATGATTGAAAGAACGTCTGTCTTCATCATAATCTGAATGATCTAATACACATTTTGGAAATGAGAGTAGTTGAGTTTGATATATCAAGTGCCCGGAGACGATTTCTTAACTTAGTATCCTCTGGTATACAGGATGAATTATGTTCACATCACCAGCTTCCACTGCCAAGTCAGGATTCTGCTCTTGAAATATAGCAAGGAGGCACACAGTCGATACTGCCTCAATTCTTTAGATGCAGAAGTATATACAGGTATAGGTTGACCTGGGCTCACTTTGAGTCATAGATGAAACCCGCATCAGAAAAATATTAACACTAATAAGTTTGATTTGCGATAAATATAGTCAAATCCAGATCGCTTGCTGGTGCAGATCAGCAAAACAAGATCGTACTAATATCTTGTCTTCACACAACTTTAGTGTAATACAAATTTTCTTCAAGTGGCGACTAGCACTACCTTCAAACCAGTTTTATTCTTCCGTTAGTATATTAGACTCCAGCCAATCAGGGTGTAAGAGCGTTATCTTATGTTTCGTTTCTTCTAATAGTGATTCCTGGTTAGTGGTGGTGATGGGATGGCACTAGAATATTTATGCGAATGTTTAATAAAGTAATCAAAACTCCAACGAGTGGTAGGCAAATTGGCCAACATGACGATACTCAACTCGTGGTTAGAAAATTAGTTCATACAATTTATTTACGTTGCACAGTAGACGATACGAAACAGTACTTTGATGCATGGACGATCAACAAGAATACATGACGGTGAAATTCTGTCATAATGATCATAATGGCAATATACATCTTTCCAGTCAGTTCCATTACCAATATTCTTCCTCACGAAACTAATGTTCAGACAATTAATCTGTCTCTGTGATAGTCACTAAGGCATCGGCCGTTGACCTTCTACAAGGACATCGGGCTTATTATACATCTTCATAATACTTGAGAATATAACCAAAATATACTGTCTTGCTCAATTGACTTCTTCCATAGACTGCTCAGACAGTTGATTAAACATAAGATCCACACTTTCCTACATCAAGATAAATACAGATTAGCGACTATCCTTGGCTAACCTCTCCAATCCATGCCATGACCGAGATGTCGGCACTTCGCAATACAATCTTGCAATACATTTAATAATATTTCCTCTCGTAGGATTACCACTACGTTTTACAAGTGAAGCTATTAGCTCATCTGATCCATTCTTGAAATCCTGACATGAGGACTCCAGCTAGATGCCAGTAATGAGTAGAAACATCACTTAAAAATCATCCATAAGATCATTTATCAATACATGGGTACAAGACTTACGTATACATCTTGACATTGGCTTCTGAGAAGAAAACCAGTCATCCACAATAGAAATAATTCCCATTCATAAGGGACACAATACAATACAATACGGACGATCAGTCCGGCTTGACCCTTCAAGATCGCTCTCTGACGTCATTCCCTAGATCTTGGTCACCCGTGCGTTAAGAGTCTCATACTCTACATAGTGCACACACGTGCGTGATAAATCATACGCACAAATAATATTCCTATCATAAGAATGGTGCATAACCTTTTAATACAGGCAGGACCTAAGACTGCCATCTATGTAAAAGTACGCAACAGTTTCCTTATCACTCCCTCTTAAAAAAAAGTTAATTATATTAATCTTTTTTTTTTTCTAAGTAATTAGGAGAGGTGAGTCAAACTACATCGACATCTGTTAAAATTATTCATAGTTAAAATATTATACCATAAAAAGAAAATGAATATTCAATGGAAATCAAGACAACTAAACCATAGCATGCATTAAAGCATACATCCACAATCGACCTACTTTGGTACGATGTGGTGAAATTCAAAGAAAAAAAATTCAAAGAAAGTTGGAAATCAGAACCAAAAGAATGGTAAAACAACCAACTAAATTTCAAAAAAAAAAATTAACACATGATTTCAAATGAAAAAAGAAAAACAATGATGATATGTAACAAATGACAAGTGAATTATAAACCGAAAAATGAAATTAAAACACGCAAAGTGAATAAACAATGCATAATTCAACACGCTAAGAGAACAACACACTTAATGTTTCTAACATTACTAAGGTGGACTAATCATCTATAAGTATCAAGATCATGTACCCTGAGTGGTAGATATAAGTATAAGGAGACACATATAAACTATTAAAGTTAGTGAGTGTGAAGTATAACACTACTTGAGAAACTTAAATTGATTCTAACTAATCAATATAGTTCCTAATTTTAAAAAATTACTAATTACTAATTCATTTAATCGCTAACAGTCTTACTAAGTGTTACTGTTATATTAAGAATAGTTAATAAAAGATGAGAATCTGTTATTTTATGTTCCATGCACGATGAAAAAATATTTTCCAACACATTACGTAGTCCAATATGTTCATTATGAATATTGACTATCTCTGTATATAACTGACAACAGTGTTCCCGTACCAAGAAAATGGTAAGATCTAAAAAGTCATGTTACAATCCAAACAATTAGTATATCCTGATAGTTATGTCGGTACGAATAATCCTGATCCATACGAAGGTTGAAAACGATCTAGATGTAAATAAAGACATTCCACGAAAAGAAGAAATCATCACAGCAATCAAAGGGTTAAAGAACGGTAAAGCTCCGGGCCATGATAACTTAAATGCAGAGCTATTTAAGACGGACCCTGAGCTAGCAGCAGAACTATTAGAACCACTATTTGCACAAGTGTGGAAAACGGGGACAACACCATCAGAGTGGAACAAAGGAATAATTGTCAAATTGCCCAAGAAGGGAGATCTTTCAGACTGCAATAATTGGAGAGGAATCACTCTTCTCTCAGTTCCCAGCAAAATACTAGGCAGGATAATTATACAGAGAATTTCAAAGGCAGTAGACTACAAACTGAGGAAAGAACAAGCAGGATTTAGAAAGAACAGAAGATGTGTAGACCATATATTCACTCTCAGGAACATTATAGAGCAGTGCTCAGAATGGCAGAGACAGCTGTACATTAACTTTGTTGATTTTGAAAAGGCTTTCGACAGCATACACAGTTACAGCCTATGGAAAATTCTGAGGGCTTATGGAATTCCCAGCCGCATTGTTTCCATTATAAAAAGCCTCTATTCTAACTTTACGTGCAGTGTTGGATCGAGTAATGTAACTTTCGAAGTGAAAACAGGAGTACGACAGGGATGCCCCTTATCAACAACATTATTTTTGACAGTCATAGATTGGGTGATGCGCCAGACAACAGAGGGCAGTCCAAGGGGAATTAGATGGACAACGTTTTCTACACTGGAAGATTTGGAATATGCAGATGACATTGCACTGCTCGCGCATTCACACCAACACATTCAAGACAAAACTGATAGACTGAATAAGTATGGCCAGCAGGTTGGCCTGAACATCAATCTGAAGAAGACAGAGGTCATGACACTAAATGTGGGCAATCCTGAGCCAATAACAGTAAGGAACCAGAAGTTAGAACAGACAGACACATTTACTTACCTAGGAAGCATAGTAACACCTGACGGCGGAACAAGCAAGGACATTAACAACAGAATGAATAAAGCGAGAACAGCCTTTGCTATTCTCAACAACATTTGGAAGTCTTCCCAGTACAGCACAAACACCAAATTAAGACTGTATGAGAGCTGCGTACTTTCTGTGCTTCTCTATGGTGCGGAATGTTGGAGAGTAACAGAGAAGGAAATGTCGAAACTGTCCTCCTTCCACACAATCTGCCTAAGGAAAATTCTCCGAATCTTTTGGCCAAACACCATCAGCAACCAAGAACTACTTATTCGGAGTAACCAGGAGGACATGCACACCATCATAGCTGGCAGACGCTGGAGTTGGGTTGGCCATGTCCTCAGAAGGGACCCTGATACCATCGCAAGAACAGCTATGCTATGGACCCCCGAGGGAAAGCGAAAGAGAGGCCGACCAAAAACAACTTGGCGGAGAACTGTGGAAGCTGAGATGCAAAGAATGAACCACAGTTGGGGCACTGTACGAAGGATGGCCGCTGACTGAGCAAAGTGGAATCAATTTGTTGCTGCCCTACAAGACGCCACCAGGCGTGATGGCCGCTGACTGCTTTGACGGTTGGCGGTTATGGATCAAAGAAGAAAGAAGAAAGATACGAAGTCTGTATAGAGTTTAGGCAAATAACATAGTTCAATGATCATCACATTCTACTTGAACGATTTTCTGTAGAGACGTTTCCATTTCTGGAAGTTGTTCTGGTTCGACAGGTTCGCTTGGACAGCGTGACAAACAGTCCGCAAACACATTTTTAATTCCAGGTATTGAACGAATCTCAAAGCTGTATGGCTGCAAGGCTATAGCGTACCTTGTTGACTTTGAAGATTTAACGTCTTTCGTATTAAGAGCTGTGAGAGCCTTTTGGTCACTTTCAACAATAAAATATGAGCCTAATAGGTATCGTTCCAGTTTAGTAATAGACCACACCAAGGCGAGAAGTTCTTTGTCCAGGACTGAATATTTATGTTCGGTGGTCGTCAATTTTCTCGACACGTACATCACAGGGTGCAAGGTGCCTGAATATTCTTGCATCAAAACACCGGCAATTCCATATGATGACGCATCACTACGAAGAGTAAAAATAAGGTTTTTGTTAGGCAACCTTAAAACTGGAGCATTTGAAAAAAATCTTTTAATTGAATCTAACGCGATTTGATGCTCGTTAGACACTGAATTACGTTAGGTGTCCCTTTTCTCAGCAAAGAAGAAAAAGGAGCAGTTATAGTAGACAAATGAGGGATAAACTTAGCATAGAACTGTATTAGTCCTAAAAGAGATCTAACTTGTTTTTTTATCTTAGGTGCTGTGATGTTTAGAATTTTAGAGACATTACTGTCCTCTGTATACAGCAAGCCATGACCAATACGGTGACCCAGAAAGGAGATGTCGTGAAAACCGACAAATGCCTTCGATGGCTTGGCTGTTAAAGTATAATCACGTAAAGTAGACAGTAAAGCATTCAATCCCTGAATATGCTCATCCCATGTGTCGCTAAAAAGACAAATGTCATCAATGTAAGTAATGACATCGGGACGATGAGAAAGTACGCGATGCATCATGCGTACAAAGGTAGCAGGTGCGTTTACTAATCCAAATGGCATAAAATTCCATTGGAATAGACCACGTGGTGTCGAGAAAGCGGTGAGTGGTTTTGCTTTAGGTGTGAGTGGCACTTGCCAGTATCCCTTAGAAAGGTCAAATTTAGAGAAGAAAGTAGAATGAGCTAATTTGACCAATAAGTCTTCCAAGAGGGGCAAAGGTTCGGCATCGAATTTTGTCACTTTGTTTAATTTCCTGTAATCTACGCAAAGACGAATATTGTTGTCTTTCTTTCTAATAATCACCATAGATGAAGAGTATGGTGATGAAGATGGTTCAATTATATTTAATCTAAGCATCTCATCCAATTCCTTATCAACCTTATCACGAAAGTGTAAAGGGATAGGGTATGGACGGACTTGAATAGGTGTATCGTCAGTCAAAAGAATATCATGTTGGATAACTGACGTATGACCTGGGATGTCAATGAGAACATCCTCATACGAGTGCAGAATTGAAGAGACTTGCTGACGTTGATCAGCAGAGAGAGTAGAAGAAATAGTGACATCATTCCAATTCTCAGTGGAATGAAGCGGTACAACTGGTATAGGCAATTGTTCATCATCAAAAGAGGATTCCTCTACTTGGATAACCGATAAATTAGAGTAATGTTGAATAGGAGGGGTAGGATCGTCAGTTGCTTGGAACACTGACTGTAGATAATCAGGACGGACATGTGAGTGGAAGGTTTTATGTTTTGCCTATCAACGATGTATGTTAATGTGGAAGGTTTTATGTTTGCCATTGATTTTTAATATCAACGATGTAGTCAACATCGGATATTCTCGAGATGATCCTAAAATCGGGACCTCTCCAAGTAATTAGTAGACGATTGTTATGAGAAGGTAGTAGAACAAATGCTTTGTCACCAGGAAGAAGCTGGCGAAGACGTCTATACTTGTTTGCAAATAGACGAGCTTTTTCTTTGGCCTGTTCGGATGATGCAGTAGCTAATCTACAAGCATCTATGATTCTCTTTCTCAAAGAGATCACATATCATAAGAGGATTGAGTTTCCTCTTCCATATTCTCTTCAACTAGTAAGTCGTGAATTAACGACATCGGTCCGCGGGGTTGCATGCCAAAAACAAGCTGGAATGGAGAAAAACCAGTGGCTTGATTTTGTACCTCGCGATACGCAAAGAGAGCAGCTGGTAGGACTCGGTCCCAATCCTGAGGGTGATCTTGAGTTATCTTACCCAACAACTGCTTGAGTGTCCTATTTAGACGCTCAATTAACCCATTAGACATCGCATGGTAGATCGAACTAAGAGATCTATCTATTCCTAACGTCTTCATAACCTGAGACATGGATTCGGAAATAAACTGGACACCATGATCCGATAAGATCTTACGCGGAAAACCAATGCGTGAAAAGATCAACATCAACGCCTCTGCTGCTACACTGGCAGATGAAGTGTTCTTCAGAGGTATGGCCTCAGGCCAACGCGTACACATATCAATACAGGTAAGTATGTGCTTATGTCCTCTGGCAGATGGTAGCATCGGACCAATGATATCAATCGCCATTTTATCAAATGGTCTAATAGGGATGTCCGCAGCTTGAATAGGAGCAGCATGAAATGAACCCCGTACTTTAACCTCCTGACATATCAAACATGAACGACAATAGAGAGTGACATCTCTATGGACGCCAGGCCAGTAGAATGCAGATAGCACTCTAGATTTGGTTCGCGAAAAACCCATATGGCCTGCGCATTGCGAGTCGTGTGCATGCCGTAATATCCGAGCTCTCATAGAAGACGGGACTAGAATCTGCGAACGTAAGGATGAAACCTTTTCCCGTATCAACCTAACCAAAATACTATTTTTAAGAGCAAAGTCATGTCTAGATTTTGCATTTCTGGTGTTGGTATTATTTTTGTTCACAAATTGAAAAAAAAATTTTAAGGAATCATCATTCTTTTGCAAAGTCGCAAACATCTCCTGTGAAATAGGAGAATCATCATCATAAGTGGCGTTAACTGTAGGTTCAGTAGGTGTATCACGCGACATAACAGTAGCCTGCGCTCTGGTCACTACTGCATTTGCAGCCTGAATATGTCGCTCTTCCCATTCAGCAATTTGCTGAGGGGTACACTCTTTTATACCGTGTATTCGACCTAGAATCACATCGCTAATAGGATTCTGAAGCAGGCACGCATGAATTCTCCCTGAAAAAAAATGGTGTATGTAAATTAATTATGGCTGTGGGAAAGGTTTCCACAGTGCCTCCAAAGGTGACACATTTCACAGTATTGCCTGTAGCGCACAATGGGTCAATCAGCGAAGTCCGCACACCGACTGTGCTACAACCTGAATCAAATAAAATAGAGCATGGAATGGAATTTACATATCCTTTATTAAATTTAAGACAACCCTGTCCCTGGTGTACTGACGCAGAAGTGGCCGTGCAGACTGCAGATAGACTAAGCAAAATATGTCTGCATCGCAGTGTCGTGATCGCCTTTGGCTGGAAAAGAGTCGTACATTCGGAACAAGCTTTCACCTGATTAAAATCAAGAGAACAAGACATGGCATTATGTGTATTAGTATCTTTATCCTGTTCATTGTTAGCCTGTGTATCTCTTAAAGCAACATTAGCATGTCGACGTGAATTGCTTGAAGATCTATCTCTTCGCCGCGATCGATTCTGACTATTGGCATTAAAATTGCTATAATTACTATTTCTGCCTGAGTTGAAATCTGGATGAGTACGCCAATTATTGTCCTCACTGTTGTGATTTTGGCCAAATGATCTATTCCAAGAACCCTGTCTATTTTGTGATTGTGATCGCCAATTTTGTTTATTATTGTTTCCTTGATTATATCTGAAATTATTGTTACCAAAATCTCGTGATCTATGAGATTGGCCCCAAGAAGCATTAAATGGAGCAGATTGCTGGTATTGTTCCCCTTATAAAAATTACTATAGTTGAAATTGTCATTACTTCCCTTATTAAAGTATCTATCGTTACTCATCGAACGATGGCGTGAAAAGTTCTTCTGTTGCATAGCAAAAGCAACAGGTAACTCATTTTTGATCTGCGCATTACTAATATCCATGTTTGGGTGAGCGGTGCAGAAATTTTTACAATTTTCTTCTAATTCTTTTATTGAAGAAGGTTTACGCTCATGCAAAAATGAAAGAAATGCAGGATTTACTGACGATAAAACTTTATCGCGTAGTAATAAATCGAAAAGACCTTCATAAGACTTTTCTACCTTGGACAATTCGATCCATCTTTCCAAGGTCAGCCGTATTTGGGAAAGAAAGTCACTAAAGTTCTTTCCTGATTGTGGTAACATAGTTTTAAAACGCAGTCTGTATTGATCTTCAGTCATTTGATATTTCCTCAGAAGAGCGGCTCTAAGAGCATCATAATCATTTTTTTCATTAGCACTAGTTGTATGATATACCGCCATAGCATCCCCTGTAAGTAATCTGGATAAATATGTACAATATAGTGTTTTATCCACGTTATAAGACCTACAAGTGGCCTCAAGTCTGTCTAGAAAGAATATTACGTTGTCGGATGGTGGATTAAATTTGGGTAATTTTAGGTGAACTTCCCTAAAATTATCATGTCTAGATGAAGATTGGCCTTCATGAGTTTTCTGAGAATTAGCTTCATGAGCTAATTTAAATTGTTCAAATTCCATTTCCTTAATTTTTTGTTCATGTTGAACCTGAAGCTGATATTTTCTTGTATTTTCTTCAGCTATCAATCTCCTCTCTTCCATTTCATTTTGCTTACATTCCATTTCAATTCTGAGTTGCCTTTCTTTTTCAGCAGCTTTTCTCTCGTTTTCTGCAGCCTCCAAACGAAGTCTTTTTTCGTTTTCTGCTGCTTCACGCTGAATTCGTTTTTCCTCTAATTCAGCGGCTAATTTCATTTTTTTTCCTCATTTTCTTCAGCCTCCAATCTTTTCTGTTCTGCCTCAAATTTTACGTTTTCTAGTCTTAGCGTTTCTAACTTCTGAGCCTTTTCATATTCTGAAAGTGCGAATGCTTTTACCTCTTCATGAGTCATCTGAAGGGCTTTAGCTTGTTTAATAAAATAATCTAGCGAATACATTATGATTAATAAGTAGTCACTATACTTTTTCCTTCTTAAATGAAAATTAATTAATGTAGATTAATTTTCCTTATCACTATAATGAGTGATACTCGTTCCTGTCCAAGAACGGTAAGTATTATCAAATAATTATCAATTATATTATTAATCAAATAAAATAATTTATGCGATGAAATGTTATGATAAGACAAAAGCAATAGACAATTACGACAAAAGTAACAAGACAAGATAGTTAATGACAAATGGAAACAATCGCAGAAATCAAAAAAGTTAGAATGAAAAAATAAGAAATAATTTTGCAAAAAGTGCAATGATAACTGCAATAAACAACTAAACAAGACAATTGACAACACAGTGTATAAACATAAGTTTGTAAAAAACTAAACGAAAGTAAGGTGAGAATGGACGAATGTTACAAACAAGATACATCATAAAACCAAGGTACGAATAAAAATAACTACGAAAACTACAATAAAACTTGACAATACAGCTAAACAGTCAGGTGTCACAGACAACCAGACACAGTGGACCTAGAATCCTTCGACACACAGGTGTCGGAACATTCCACTGCGGGAAGTCTGCAAATAAAACTATAGAACACTTACAACGGACCTGTGATGAAACTGGTATGTTTCCGAAGTAAGTCGCCTTACCCAACCTCCCACAATAAACATAAAACATAGAACACTCAACATGAATAGCATATAAGTGGACATATATGTGAGGAAAAGATCAGCTCAATGTAAAACAATGAAAACACCACGTTTTTTTCCTACTTATCTTGACCGAAAAAGAAACTTATTCCTTGCATCCGTGAGTGTACGTATGAGCTTCGTTATCTTCGTTATCTTGATTGGAGTTCAACAATGTAGGTATTCACTGGTGAAAACTGGAAGTTGAGGTGCACTGTTGACCTTGACATTCCACTAATCGTCGTGTAGATTCCAGGGTCATGTTGAAGATTCTGGTATTTCTGTACAAACGATTATCTTGAATAAATGATGAGAACGGTCCCTTCTTTGAAACATAGAGGTTTCCAAATCACACTGGCGCCACCAGACTGTAAGAGCGTTATCTTATGTTTCGTTTCTTCTAATAGTGATTCCTGGTTAGTGGTGGTGATGGGATGGCACTAGAATATTTACACGAATGTTTAATAAAGTAATCAAAACTCCAATGAGTGGTAGGCAAATTGGCCAACATGACGATACTCAACTCGTGGTTAGAAAATTAGTTCATACAATTTATTTACGTTGCACAGTAGACGATACGAAACAGTACTTTGATGCAGGGACGATCAACAAGAATACATGACGGTGAAATTCTGTCATAATGTTCATAATGGTAATATACATCTTTCCAGTCAGTTCCATTACCAATATTCTTCCTCACGAAACTAATGTTCAGACAATTAATCTGTCTCTGTGATAGTCACTAAGGCATCGGCCGTTGACCTTCTACAAGGACATCAGACTTATTATACATCATAATACTTGAGAATACAACCAAAATATACTGTCTTGCTCAATTGACTTCTTCCATAGACTGCTCAGACAGTTGATTAAACATAAGATCCACACTTCCCTACATCAAGATAAATACAGATTAGCGACTATCCTTGGCTAACCTCTCCAATCCGTGCCATGACCGAGATGGCGGCACTTAGCAATACAATCTTGCAATATATTTAATAATATTTCCTCTCGTAGGATTACCACTACGTTTTACAAGTGAAGCTATTAGCTCATATGATCCATTCTTGAAATCCTGACATGAGGACTCCAGCTAGATGCCAGTAATGAGTAGAGACATCACTTAAAAATCATCCATAAGATCATTTATCAATACATGGGTACAAGACTTACGTATACATCTTGACATTGGCTTCTGAGAAGAAAACCAGTCATCTACAATAGAAATAATTCCCATTCATAAGGGACACAATACAATACAATACGGACGATCAGTCCGGCTTGACCCTTCAAGATCGCTCTCTGACGTCATTCCCTAGATCTTGGTCACCCGTGCGTTAAGAGTCTCATACTCTACATAGTGCACACACGTGCGTGATAAATCATACGCACAAATAATATTCCTATCATAAGAATGGTGCATAACCTTTTAATACAGGCAGGACCTAAGACTGCCATCTATGTAAAAGTACGCAACAGTTTCCTTATCACTCCCTCTTTAAAAAAAAGTTAATTATATTAATCTTTTTTTTTCTAAGTAATTAGGAGAGGTGAGTCAAACTACATCGACATCTATTAAAATTATTCATAGTTAAAATATTATACCATAAAAAGAAAATGAATATTCAATGGAAATCAAGACAACTAAACCATAGCATGCATTAAAGCATACATCCACAATCGACCTACTTTGGTACGATGTGGTGAAATTCAAAGAAAAAAAATTCAAAGAAAGTTGGAAATCAGAACCAAAAAAATGGTAAAACAACCAACTAAATTTCAAAAAAAAAAAAATTAACACATGATTTCAAATGAAAAAAGAAAAACAATGATGATATGTAACAAATGACAAGTGAATTATAAACCGAAAAATGAAATTAAAACACGCAAAGTGAATAAACAATGCATAATTCAACACGCTAAGAGAACAACACACTTAATGTTTCTAACATTACTAAGGTGGACTAATCATCTATAAGTATCAAGATCATGTACCCTGAGTGGTAGATATAAGTATAAGGAGACACATATAAACTATTAAAGTTAGTGAGTGTGAAGTATAACACTACTTGAGAAACTTAAATTGATTCTAACTAATCAATATAGTTCCTAATTTAAAAAAATCACTAATTACTAATTCATTTAATTGCTAACAGTCTTACTAAGTGTTACTGTTATATTAAGAATAGTTAATAAAAGATTAGAATCTGTTATTTTATGTTCCATGCACGATGAAAAAATATTTTCCAACACATTACGTAGTCCAATATGTTCATTATGAATATTGACTATCTCTGTATATAACTGACAACAGTGTTCCCGTACCAAGAAAATGGTAAGATCTAAAAAGTCATGTTACAATCCAAACAATTAGTATATCCTGATAGTTATGTCGGTACGAATAATCCTGATCCATACGAAGTCTGTATAGAGTTTAGGCAAATAACATAGTTCAATGATCATCACATTCTACTTGAACGATTTTCTGTAGAGACGTTTCCATTTCTGGAAGTTGTTCTGGTTCGACAGGTTCGCTTGGACAGCGTGACAAACAGTCCGCAAACACATTTTTAATTCCAGGTATTGAACGAATCTCAAAGCTGTATGGCTGCAAGGCTATAGCGTACCTTGTTGACTTTGAAGATTTAACGTCTTTCGTATTAAGAGCTGTGAGAGCCTTTTGGTCACTTTCAACAATAAAATATGAGCCTAATAGGTATCGTTCCAGTTTAGTAATAGACCACACCAAGGCGAGAAGTTCTTTGTCCAGGACTGAATATTTATGTTCGGTGGTCGTCAATTTTCTCGACACGTACATCACAGGGTGCAAGGTGCCTGAATATTCTTGCATCAAAACACCGGCAATTCCATATGATGACGCATCACTACGAAGAGTAAAAATAAGGTTTTTGTTAGGCAACCTTAAAACTGGAGCATTTGAAAAAAATCTTTTAATTGAATCTAACGCGATTTGATGCTCGTTAGACACTGAATTACGTTAGGTGTCCCTTTTCTCAGCAAAGAAGAAAAAGGAGCAGTTATAGTAGACAAATGAGGGATAAACTTAGCATAGAACTGTATTAGTCCTAAAAGAGATCTAACTTGTTTTTTATCTTAGGTGCTAAAATTGTTTAGAATTTTAGAGACATTACTGTCCTCTGTATACAGCAAGCCATGACCAATACGGTGACCCAGAAAGGAGATGTCGTGAAAACCGACAAATGCCTTCGATGGCTTGGCTGTTAAAGTATAATCACGTAAAGTAGACAGTAAAGCATTCAATCCCTGAATATGCTCATCCCATGTGTCGCTAAAAAGACAAATGTCATCAATGTAAGTAATGACATCGGGACGATGAGAAAGTACGCGATGCATCATGCGTACAAAGGTAGCAGGTGCGTTTACTAATCCAAATGGCATAAAATTCCATTGGAATAGACCACGTGGTGTCGAGAAAGCGGTGAGTGGTTTTGCTTTAGGTGTGAGTGGCACTTGCCAGTATCCCTTAGAAAGGTCAAATTTAGAGAAGAAAGTAGAATGAGCTAATTTGACCAATAAGTCTTCCAAGAGGGGCAAAGGTTCGGCATCGAATTTTGTCACTTTGTTTAATTTCCTGTAATCTACGCAAAGACGAATATTGTTGTCTTTCTTTCTAATAATCACCATAGATGAAGAGTATGGTGATGAAGATGGTTCAATTATATTTAATCTAAGCATCTCATCCAATTCCTTATCAACCTTATCACGAAAGTGTAAAGGGATAGGGTATGGACGGACTTGAATAGGTGTATCGTCAGTCAAAAGAATATCATGTTGGATAACTGACGTATGACCTGGGATGTCAATGAGAACATCCTCATACGAGTGCAGAATTGAAGAGACTTGCTGACGTTGATCAGCAGAGAGAGTAGAAGAAATAGTGACATCATTCCAATTCTCAGTGGAATGAAGCGGTACAACTGGTATAGGCAATTGTTCATCATCAAAAGAGGATTCCTCTACTTGGATAACCGATAAATTAGAGTAATGTTGAATAGGAGGGGTAGGATCGTCAGTTGCTTGGAACACTGACTGTAGATAATCAGGACGTGAGTAATACTCCTTCAACATGTTAATGTGGAAGGTTTTATGTTTGCCATTAATATCAACGATGTAGTCAACATCGGATATTCTCGAGATGATCCTAAAAGGACCTCTCCAAGTAATTAGTAGACGATTGTTATGAGAAGGTAGTAGAACAAATGCTTTGTCACCAGGAAGAAGCTGGCGAAGACGTCTATACTTGTTTGCAAATAGACGAGCTTTTTCTTTGGCCTGTTCGGATGATGCAGTAGCTAATCTACAAGCATCTATGATTCTCTTTCTCAAAGAGATCACATATCATAAGAGGATTGAGTTTCCTCTTCCATATTCTCTTCAACTAGTAAGTCGTGAATTAACGACATCGGTCCGCGGGGTTGCATGCCAAAAACAAGCTGGAATGGAGAAAAACCAGTGGCTTGATTTTGTACCTCGCGATACGCAAAGAGAGCAGCTGGTAGGACTCGGTCCCAATCCTGAGGGTGATCTTGAGTTATCTTACCCAACAACTGCTTGAGTGTCCTATTTAGACGCTCAATTAACCCATTAGACATCGCATGGTAGATCGAACTAAGAGATCTATCTATTCCTAACGTCTTCATAACCTGAGACATGGATTCGGAAATAAACTGGACACCATGATCCGATAAGATCTTACGCGGAAAACCAATGCGTGAAAAGATCAACATCAACGCCTCTGCTGCTACACTGGCAGATGAAGTGTTCTTCAGAGGTATGGCCTCAGGCCAACGCGTACACATATCAATACAGGTAAGTATGTGCTTATGTCCTCTGGCAGATGGTAGCATCGGACCAATGATATCAATCGCCATTTTATCAAATGGTCTAATAGGGATGTCCGCAGCTTGAATAGGAGCAGCATGAAATGAACCCCGTACTTTAACCTCCTGACATATCAAACATGAACGACAATAGAGAGTGACATCTCTATGGACGCCAGGCCAGTAGAATGCAGATAGCACTCTAGATTTGGTTCGCGAAAAACCCATATGGCCTGCGCATTGCGAGTCGTGTGCATGCCGTAATATCCGAGCTCTCATAGAAGACGGGACTAGAATCTGCGAACGTAAGGATGAAACCTTTTCCCGTATCAACCTAACCAAAATACTATTTTTAAGAGCAAGGTCATGTCTAGATTTTGCATTTCTGGTGTTGGTATTATTTTTGTTCACAAATTGAAAAAAAATTTTTTAAGGAATCATCATTCTTTTGCAAAGTCGCAAACATCTCCTGTGAAATAGGAGAATCATCATCATAAGTGGCGTTAACTGTAGGTTCAGTAGGTGTATCACGCGACATAACAGTAGCCTGCGCTCTGGTCACTACTGCATTTGCAGCCTGAATATGTCGCTCTTCCCATTCAGCAATTTGCTGAGGGGTACACTCTTTTATACCGTGTATTCGACCTAGAATCACATCGCTAATAGGATTCTGAAGCAGGCACGCATGAATTCTCCCTGAAAAAAATGGTGTATGTAAATTAATTATGGCTGTGGGAAAGGTTTCCACAGTGCCTCCAAAGGTGACACATTTCACAGTATTGCCTGTAGCGCACAATGGGTCAATCAGCGAAGTCCGCACACCGACTGTGCTACAACCTGAATCAAATAAAATAGAGCATGGAATGGAATTTACATATCCTTTATTAAATTTAAGACAACCCTGTCCCTGGTGTACTGACGCAGAAGTGGCCGTGCAGACTGCAGATAGACTAAGCAAAATATGTCTGCATCGCAGTGTCGTGATCGCCTTTGGCTGGAAAAGAGTCGTACATTCGGAACAAGCTTTCACCTGATTAAAATCAAGAGAACAAGACATGGCATTATGTGTATTAGTATCTTTATCCTGTTCATTGTTAGCCTGTGTATCTCTTAAAGCAACATTAGCATGTCGACGTGAATTGCTTGAAGATCTATCTCTTCGCCGCGATCGATTCTGACTATTGGCATTAAAATTGCTATAATTACTATTTCTGCCTGAGTTGAAATCTGGATGAGTACGCCAATTATTGTCCTCACTGTTGTGATTTTGGCCAAATGATCTATTCCAAGAACCCTGTCTATTTTTTGTGATTGTGATCGCCAATTTTGTTTATTATTGTTTCCTTGATTATATCTGAAATTATTGTTACCAAAATCTCGTGATCTATGAGATTGGCCCCAAGAAGCATTAAATGGAGCAGATTGCTGGTATTGTTTCCCCTTATAAAAATTACTATAGTTGAAATTGTCATTACTTCCCTTATTAAAGTATCTATCGTTACTCATCGAACGATGGCGTGAAAAGTTCTTCTGTTGCATAGCAAAAGCAACAGGTAACTCATTTTTGATCTGCGCATTACTAATATCCATGTTTGGGTGAGCGGTGCAGAAATTTTTACAATTTTCTTCTAATTCTTTTATTGAAGAAGGTTTACGCTCATGCAAAAATGAAAGAAATGCAGGATTTACTGACGATAAAACTTTATCGCGTAGTAATAAATCGAAAAGACCTTCATAAGACTTTTCTACCTTGGACAATTCGATCCATCTTTCCAAGGTCAGCCGTATTTGGGAAAGAAAGTCACTAAAGTTCTTTCCTGATTGTGGTAACATAGTTTTAAAACGCAATCTGTATTGATCTTCAGTCATTTGATATTTCCTCAGAAGAGCGGCTCTAAGAGCATCATAATCATTTTTTTCATTAGCACTAGTTGTATGATATACCGCCATAGCATCCCCTGTAAGTAATCTGGATAAATATGTACAATATAGTGTTTTATCCACGTTATAAGACCTACAAGTGGCCTCAAGTCTGTCTAGAAAGAATATTACGTTGTCGGATGGTGGATTAAATTTGGGTAATTTTAGGTGAACTTCCCTAAAATTATCATGTCTAGATGAAGATTGGCCTTCATGAGTTTTCTGAGAATTAGCTTCATGAGCTAATTTAAATTGTTCAAATTCCATTTCCTTAATTTTTTTGTTCATGTTGAACCTGATGCTGATATTTTCTTGTATTTTCTTCAGCTATCAATCTCCTCTCTTCCATTTCCTTTTGCTTACATTCCATTTCAATTCTGAGTTGCCTTTCTTTTTCAGCAGCTTTTCTCTCGTTTTCTGCAGCCTCCAAACGAAGTCTTTTTTCGTTTTCTGCTGCTTCACGCTGAATTCGTTTTTCCTCTAATTCAGCGGCTAATTTCATTTTTTTCCTCATTTTCTTCAGCCTCCAATCTTTTCTGTTCTGCCTCAAATTTTACGTTTTCTAGTCTTAGCGTTTCTAACTTCTGAGCCTTTTCATATTCTGAAAGTGCGAATGCTTTTACCTCTTCATGAGTCATCTGAAGGGCTTTAGCTTGTTTAATAAAATAATCTAGCGAATACATTATGATTAATAAGTAGTCACTATACTTTTTCCTTCTTAAATGAAAATTAATTAATGTAGATTAATTTTCCTTATCACTATAATGAGTGATACTCGTTCCTGTCCAAGAACGGTAAGTATTATCAAATAATTATCAATTATATTATTAATCAAATAAAATAATTTATGCGATGAAATGTTATGATAAGACAACAAGACAAGATAGTTAATGACAAATGGAAACAATCGCAGAAATCAAAAAAGTTAGAATGAAAAAATAAGAAATAATTTTGCAAAAAGTGCAATGATAACTGCAATAAACAATTAAACAAGACAATTGACAACACAGTGTATAAACATAAGTTTGTAAAAAACTAAACGAAAGTAAGGTGAGAATGGACGAATGTTACAAACAAGATACATCATAAAACCAAGGTACGAATAAAAATAACTACGAAAACTACAATGAAAAACTTGACAATACAGCTAAACAGTCAGGTGTCACAGACAACCAGACACAGTGGACCTAGAATCCTTCGACACACAGGTGTCGGAACATTCCACTGCGGGAAGTCTGCAAATAAAACTATAGAACACTTACAACGGACCTGTGATGAAACTGGTATGTTTCCGAAGTAAGTCGCCTTACCCAACCTCCCACAATAAACATAAAACATAGAACACTCAACATGAATAGCATATAAGTGGACATATATGTGAGGAAAAGATCAGCTCAATGTAAAACAATGAAAACACCACGTTTTTTTCCTACTTATCTTGACCGAAAAAGAAACTTATTCCTTGCATCCGTGAGTGTACGTATGAGCTTCGTTATCTTCGTTATCTTGATTGGAGTTCAACAATGTAGGTATTCACTGGTGAAAACTGGAAGTTGAGGTGCACTGTTGACCTTGACATTCCACTAATCGTCGTGTAGATTCCAGGGTCATGTTGAAGATTCTGGTATTTCTGTACAAACGATTATCTTGAATAAATGATGAGAACGGTCCCTTCTTTGAAACATAGAGGTTTCCAAATCACACTGGCGCCACCAGACTGTAAGAGCGTTATCTTATGTTTCGTTTCTTCTAATAGTGATTCCTGGTTAGTGGTGGTGATGGGATGGCACTAGAATATTTACACGAATGTTTAATAAAGTAATCAAAACTCCAACGAGTGGTAGGCAAATTGGCCAACATGACGATACTCAACTCGTGGTTAGAAAATTAGTTCATACAATTTATTTACGTTGCACAGTAGACGATACGAAACAGTACTTTGATGCATGGACGATCAACAAGAATACATGACGGTGAAATTCTGTCATAATGTTCATAATGGCAATATACATCTTTCCAGTCAGTTCCATTACCAATATTCTTCCTCACGAAACTAATGTTCAGACAATTAATCTGTCTCTGTGATAGTCACTAAGGCATCGGCCGTTGACCTTCTACAAGGACATCGGGCTTATTATACATCTTCATAATACTTGAGAATACAACCAAAATATACTGTCTTGCTCAATTGACTTCTTCCATAGACTGCTCAGACAGTTGATTAAACATAAGATCCACACTTTCCTACATCAAGATAAATACAGATTAGCGACTATCCTTGGCTAACCTCTCCAATCCGTGCCATGACCGAGATGTCGGCACTTCGCAATACAATCTTGCAATACATTTAATAATATTTCCTCTCGTAGGATTACCACTACGTTTTACAAGTGAAGCTATCAGCTCATCTGATCCATTCTTGAAATCCTGACATGAGGACTCCAGCTAGATGCCAGTAATGAGTAGAGACATCACTTAAAAATCATCCATAAGATCATTTATCAATACATGGGTACAAGACTTACGTATACATCTTGACATTGGCTTCTGAGAAGAAAACCAGTCATCCACAATAGAAATAATTCCCATTCATAAGGGACACAATACAATACAATACGGACGATCAGTCCGGCTTGACCCTTCAAGATCGCTCTCTGACGTCATTCCCTAGATCTTGGTCACCCGTGCGTTAAGAGTCTCATACTCTACATAGTGCACACACGTGCGTGATAAATCATACGCACAAATAATATTCCTATCATAAGAATGGTGCGTAACCTTTTAACACAGGCAGGACCTAAGACTGCCATCTATGTAAAAGTACTAGAGTCCTTTTTTCAAAACTGAACTCAATTTTCAAATCTTGGACTACCCTACCCTTTCCCAATATCTGTCAAGCTGAGAAAGATGTAGTCTGTTAGTCCATCTGTCTTCTGTCAATATCTCCTTTATTTATTGAGTGGTTCAAATTCTGATAAATAATTATTGATCCCGTTGCTGTCTGTCACACAGTGCTTATATTTGTAAACGTTTATTTATTATATTTTCTATTATCGTTTTTCTTCTTTAATTCTTCAAATAACATATTTTCTTATCTACGGTAAGATACATTAACACTTTACTCTTCTATTACCCAATTAATGTCATTGTATTCGTCCCTGTCTTTTATTTTAGCATATAAGAAAATTATCTAAGTTTTTCTTCTATATAACCTTCTATGCCCCGCTTTGGTGCCAATTTCAAATTATATAAACAACAAAATCGAGACACTACCAACTATGCTCCTTTTCTCCCCCGTTCCGTACTGCATTTTCAAAATTTTCCACGTTAATCGTAATTTTTTTTTCTTTAACTGTCGTTCTCATTCAAAACGAAACAACGCTTTTGTAGTACGTCACAAAATTGCGACTACGCGTTGGCCGTATGTTACAATATCGCTACTTTTTAGCCCGAAATATGAGTGTGTGTGTGTGTTTTGGGCTGTGTCGCGTCCAACAGCGTGGATATATACATTGAACTGAGTGTCGAGCGAAGGGAGTCTGCAAAACTTGCGACATCGTTTTTCCAACATGCTACGACATTGGCATGCACTATCGTTTTCGGTTCGCGAGGCCAGAAAAAACCAAATGTGTTTCAAATTGTGGCATTTACTTTCTCACTTTTATGCCTTCGCGTATTCCTTCCCCGTTTTCTTCTTACACTCTTGCTCTGAATGCTAAGCCTTGTTTTTCTCAAAACTGTTACGGTAGTGTCTCAATGACGAGGTATAAAATCTAGTACTATTTGCAGGCGTAGGAGACAACGTTTCATGCAACTTCCTTATTTTATCCCTATATTCTTTTATCTCTATCGTTTTGAATTTATAAAAGGTGGGCTATTTGAACTGTTGTCCATACAGATGTCACTTTACGACATAATCTCCCCGGTATGAAAAGCTTGCACCAATAGTGAAGCTTTCAATATCTGTATGACAATCAAGTTCAAATTAAGTCAGTCCTGACTTTACTCTGCCTTTATATTGATCATGAATTTCTGCAGTGGGGTCATTCAAAGTAGGCACTACTCAAGAAATCTGCCTCAGACCTCTGCAATCCTAGAATCTAGTTCAGCCGCAGGTGTTACTGCCTGTCTCATGCTGAGTATCAATCTATCTTCACCATTAATCTTCCCTGAGTCTGTGCCATGACATGTCCAGATATTCTTTAGAGATTCTAGACCCCCCTGCAATTGTTATGAGGGAGAAATCTATAAATATGGTGATGGCAGAGTTGTGTAGGGGATCCAATAATTCTTTTATCAGCCTGGATAAAACACTCGGAATATCCTCATTTCACAAAGGCAACATAGGGATTCATTATGCTCCTCCGAAATGTTCACAGCCAACAATTGGTCTGCGCCCCAGCTTGACTTTAATTTATAAACACCCGTTTATAATATTCATATATGATTCTATATTGAGCCACTCAAATGGAGGCCATATTTACTAACTGTATTCTCCGAATAACGACAATTTTGGTGAAATAATATAATAGGTGGGGAAATGAATTTCTGCATCAGAAATCAATTCGCCCAGTTATGCATTGCTATAATATGTGGGTAATCTCCAGCCAGGGTCCGTACAATACTTCCCCGTGGACTGTGTAGGGCCGGTCACTAACCCGTTCACTGGTGCCCTGATGATGCTAAGTTCATAGCCATATTGTGAAGCGATTGGATCACTCTCCCAATTCCTCAATCGTCCACTCCCCACTTTTCTAATGTTATTCTTTTGCTTCGGTTTTAATTTTGGCGGATTATCATCAATGTTAATGTCAGCCAGCTCCCAGAATGCGGCTTCAAAATGAGCCTGGGATGACTGGTCTGTGTTTCTGTTTTCTCTGGGTGCCATTCGCAGAGTTGCCAATCTAAATATTTTTGGGGAAGACTGTTTGTGGGAAGGTGAATACCTATCCTCTGTGTCTACCTTATTATGTTTGTTTTCCTTTTGATTTTTAGGCCCATATTTTTCAGACTGCTTGGCTTGCATCTGATTATTATTTTCCCAACTTGGGGAATGTACCTTGCTACATTTTTCACAGGCCCCCCACAAATTGTGCAATATCAGCAGCTACTTGGGGCCAGTAACATTTTTCAGATGTACTTTGACGGGTGGTTCCACTCCTCTGGTGTCCACCGTCTGATACAACATGTGCTTGTGCCATCACTTTTTCCCTGTATGAAGTTGGAAGTACCAACTGTCCATATTCTTTTGATCCGGCTCTAGCTTTCCTGTAGAGCAGTCCCTCCTTCAAAAAGAATTGCCCTTTCTTAGGGTGTGCATGGCTTGTTGGCAATTTGCCAAAGCAAGGTTTTAGTGATTTGTCCCTTGCCTGGGCCTTTCTCATCTGTTTATGAGAATAAATTAGTGGTGGTTCCTCCTCCGTTCTACTAGGGGTCGACCTGACCTGAAGTGTGGCCATTACCACAGGTTTTAGAGGGCTTCCTAGAAACACATATTTACTCCCTAACACCAGCGGGTAGTTAGGGTCTTCACACACGGCTGCTCTAATCACTCCTTCCACGTACCTAGTCTTGACCTTTATGTTGGCTACGGGAAGTGTCATGGTGGCTGTTCCCATTTGTGCCCCTTGTATCTCTACTTTCTCTGTGGTATACTGGTTTGGGTGCACCAGTGTGGCACTCACAACAGAGTCATATTCCAAACCGGAATCATAAAGGCACCTGACTTTGGCACCATTACATGTCACTTCTTCACAGATGGGGGATGATGAGGTTCATGCTGTTCTGTAGGCAAGTCCTTCTTTCTTCCCTTGTCCACTGTTATCATGCATGCCGCGCGATCTGGAGGAAGTTTCCTACCACATTCACTAGTAGTATGATTATTCATCCTACAAATTTGGCACCATTTCCTTTCTGGGTTGAAAGGTTTCCTTTCACTGAATTGCAGGTTCCTGTCACGTTGGTCATACCTTGGCCTATCATAGTTTATTTTACCTCTATGTCCTTGGTCCCTATTGTTAGTATTATAATCATCCTGACCGGGAGGGGTCTATTACTTTCTACTGGTTTCTTTCTCATGCCAGCTATTTCTGCCTGGGCTGCCTGATATCTTTCAGCCACAGTAAGAATCTCCCCCAGTCTCTCAGCACCCTGTTCTCTGAGAAATTTTCTCAGGTCTGGAGCCATGGACTCTCGCACCTGCTCCATCATAATCATTTCCCTTAAATCTTGGGTTTTCCCCAGAGCAGTCCATTTCTCCAGGTATGTCTCCAGGCGTGCAGAAAACTGGTGATAAGTCTCCCCAGTCATCAGTTTTGGCATTTCTAAATTTTTTCCTATAAAATTCGCTATTCTTCTCATACCTAACTAGAAGAGCTTGCTTAAGAATGCCATAGTCGTCTTGGTCATCTTTGCTCAGCTTGGCGAATACCTCATAAGAGGTTCCCCTAAGCCCCTGGGATACCTTCAGACTCCATCTTTCTTTCTCTAACCCATATATGGTAGCTAGTCTTTCAAAGCGGCTTAAAAATGATTCAATATCATCATCTTTCTCCACAAATGGGTCTAAATGAAACCCCATGGCTGAGGTTGAGGCCCCCTGGCTTGCAGCAGAGTCGGAGGTGGAAGGGCTATTTCCATTTTCAGGAGAATGGCCTTGCAACTCTAACTCCCTTAGTCGTAGCTCACGTTCCCTTTAGAGTCTTTTTTCTTCAGCCTCCCGTTCTGCAGCCAATCTCTTGTCTTCCCTTTCAGCCTCAAGTCTCCTTTCTTCTTTCTCCCTTTCAGCCTCAAGTTTCTTCTCCTCCAACTGCAGCCTATTGATCTCAGCCTCCCTCTCAGCCTCTAACTTCTTAGTCTCCCTAGCATCTTCTAATTTTAATCTTTTCTCTTCTTTATCAGCCTCTAACTTAATAAATTTATCACATTCAGCTGTTACATAAGCAACTAGACCTTGACCGTCCATCCCCATTTCCTTTGCAGCCTGCACAGCAGCAGATCTGAATTTGGCCACGTCTGCCATCTTATTGTTAATACTATCCAATGTTATCAAACTAACTTAAAATATTTAACCAATCTCTAACTAAACACAAGACAATGTGCAATGATACTTCAAACCAAATATCCAATTAATCTTTAATTTCCTACTTTTAAAATCCCGGAGCGAGCGACCCAATCTAAGTACTAGGAGAAGTTCAAATCCCGGACGAGCTTTCCAATATATGTGGTGGATTTGATGTTAACTGGTAAAATGTGAATTTTATGCAGATGTGAGGTCAAGCTGTGAAGGCCCCTGAGTCTAATAGATAATAGGGTTTGTGTTCTCAGGGAACATTTCTGCTACCACCCTACAACCTCAATCTGCGACGTATTTTATCCTAAGTATAACAATGGTGTATGTCTGTTATCTGGCTAGTGTCTAGGGTCATGTAAAATGTGCTGTAATAAAATGACAACAAATACACCTAAGAACTCTATGAAAAGTAATTAACAACACCCAGAGTTAAGTTTTAAATGTGAAATCTTTTTTACAATGTATTGTTCCAGTATCACAATTTTGTGTATACTGGAATATTGAAACTCAAAATGATAATTCAAAGTATTTACATAAAATTGATTCAATTTATAACTGAGTATATTATTTTTCGCAACTTTAATTAAATATGTCAATTTACTCTTGCTCCTATGAATGGGTAATGATTGAAAGAACGTCTGTCTTCATCATAATCTGAATGATCTAATACACATTTTGGAAATGAGAGTAGTTGAGTTTGATATATCAAGTGCCCGGAGACGATTTCTTAACTTAATATCCTCTGGTATACAGGATGAATTATGTTCACATCACCAGCTTCCACTGCCAAGTCAGGATTCTGCTCTTGAAATATAGCAAGGAGGCACACAGTCGATACTGCCTCAATTCTTTAGATGCAGAAGTATATACAGGTATAGGTTGACCTGGGCTCACTTTGAGTCATAGATGAAACCCGCATCAGAGAAATATTAACACTAATAAGTTTGATTTGCGATAAATATAGTCAAATCCAGATCGCTTGCTGGTGCAGATCAGCAAAACAAGATCGTACTAATATCTTGTCTTCACACAACTTTACTGTAATACAAATTTTCTTCAAGTGGCGACTTACACTACCTTCAAACCAGTTTTATTCCTCCGTTAGTATATTAGACTCCAGCCAATCAGGGGCTGTTAGGCTTCTAGCGTCCTTTTTTTTCAAAACTGAACTCAATTTTCAAATCTTGGACTACCCTACCCTTTCCCAATATCTGTCAAGCTGAGAAAGATGTAATCTGTTAGTCCATCTGTCTTCTGTCAATATCTCCTTTATTTATTGAGTGGTTCAAATTCTGATAAATAATTATTGATCCCGTTGCTGTCTGTCACACAGTGCTTATATTTGTATACGTTTATTTATTATATTTACTATTATCGTTTTTCTTCTTTAATTCTTCAAATAACATATTTTCTTATCTACGGTAAGATACATTAAAACTTTACTCTTCTATTACCCTGTCTTTTATTTTAGCATATAAGAAAATTATCTAAGTTTTTCTTCTATCTAACCTTCTATGCCCCGCTTTGGTGCCAATTTCAAATTATGTAAACAACAAAATCGAGACACTACCAACTATGCTACTTTTCTCCCCCGTTCCATACTGTATTTTCAAAATTTTCCACGTTAATCGTAATTTTTTTTCTTTAACTGTCGTTCTCATTCAAAACGAAACAACGCTTTTGTAGTACGTCACAAAATTGCGACCACGCGTTGGCTGTATGTTACAATATCGCTACTTTTTAGCCCGAAATATGAGTGTGTGTGTGTTTTGGGCTGTGTCGCGTCCAACAGCGTGGATATATACATTGAACTGAGTGTCGAGCGAAGGGAGTCTGCAAAACTCTTGCGACATCGTTTTTCCAACATGCTACGACATTGGCATGCACTATCGTTTTCGGTTCGCGAGGCCAGAAAAAACCAAACGCGTGTCAAATTATAGCATTTACTCTCTCACTTTTATGCCTTCGCGTATTCCTTCCCCGTTTTCTTCTTACACTCTTGCTCTGAAGGCTAAGCCTTGTTTTTCTCAAAACTGTTACGGTAGTGTCTCAATGACGAGGTATAAAATCTAGTACTATTTGCAGGCGTAGGAGACAACGTTTCACGCAACTTCCTTGTTTTATCCCTATATTCTTTTATCTCTATCGTTTTGAATTTATAAAAGGTGGGCTATTTGAACTGTTGTCCATACAGATGTAACTTTACGACAGTATTATTATTATTGTTGTTGACTCTTGCTAGGGGATATTAACAAAACTATTTCCAACAAGAACATGAACTCAACTTTAATAAGTAAGTAAGTCTGTTGGCAAATATTTACAATTTATTTAGCCTATACCGTTTCTCTTTTCGGTCTGGAAAGTTTGAAATGAAATCAAATTTATTTACAACAATATATCAATAAACATTGAAAATAATTAACAATCTTAAAAAGTCATTCACTTGTTGAAGGTTATCAACTGGATTAATTATCTCCTTTTAAAGAACATTGATATGATACTAATGAGTTTTGTCACTATTTCTTGACTGTGAAGCTAGTAATGGGTAAATTTATGTCCACACTTTTCATCATTCACTGTATGTTTATTTGCATCTTGTCTTTTAGTATAGGGGTACAATCTAGATACGCTGATCAGTGGCTTTGTTTTGCCACTTATCTTGTTTTAGAGATCTGTCACTCTCCCGCCATGGACGAACACGTATTTTGAATTTCTCCAGATGGTGGAAGCTGGGTATCTGGCCCTGTTAACCACAAGGGCACTTGCACCACAAAGTCCAGCAGAGGTGGATGACTCTATAAAGTTTTTGTTTTGTAGTTGTCAGGATAGAACCTGAAACAAAAATAAACGTAACCCCTATATGGTCCATCACTATTCCATTATTACACAAGATGGGGACGATAGACAGTGTCAGATAATGTGCTAGCAAATGCACAGGACAATATATACCAGCACTACCCACATCCAGTTCACCTTGACTACACTTTCCTTTTAAAACCTTAGATCCATCTGTCCATGATCTGCCTCCATACAATGATTTGGTCTAGTATAAAATACTAAGTAATACCTTGATCCATACATTAAAACAATTTCTGTCCTTCTTTCTTATATTCCAGGCATGTGTCCCATTTCCTCAAGAAATATTTCCTTAAAATCTTTTCCAAACCTACAGACACAATTCTGCTATCATTCTCAATTTAATTTGAATGTACACAGGCGGGTAAGTCCTTCAGAAATTACACAATGGTTGCAGAAACACGTCTACACACTTACCAACACACTGTAGTGAATTAATAGCAAATCATATAATTATATACATATATATATATATATATACCAACGGGCTGATCACCCGTTTGCCAGTCACTTCGATTACGGAAACAACAGCGAATGGGTTGATTTGCCGTTGCCCTAAAGACGCCACTAGGCGTGATGGGAAACAATGGCAAAGAAAACCTATCTGCTGTTGCCCTAAGACGCCACTAGGCGTAATGGCCACTGACTGCTTTGACGGTCTGTGGCTAAGGACAGAAGAAGAAGAAGATATATATATATATATATATATATATATATATATATATATATATATATATATATATATATATATATATATATGGAGCCGCGCTGGTGTAATGGCTTCGGCGTTGTACTGGCGACCAGGTGTTCATGGTTCAAACCCGGGCGTCGGCGTTTGAAGAAATGTTTACGGCCGGAAATTTGACTGAATAGCCTAAACGGCTCCTGTGATAAACCCTCTGTGGATGGGAAGGAGCGAAGCTCCTGACCGGGTTGGAAGGAAAGTCCTCAGGTTCCCCAGCCTCGCAATGACATGTCATTGGGCCGAAGGGCTGAAAGCCCAAGTGCCGCTGGTTAAGGAAACAAAAAAAAAAAAAAAATATATATATATATATATATATATATATATATATATATATATATATATATATATATATATATATATATATATATATATATATATATATATATATATATATATCTTTCTTACCCTCAGGAACATTGGCTCCTAAATACCATCGCAATAAGGAAGCTGACATTTTTCGGTCATATAAAAAGACATCATAGTCTGGAAAAAATAGTGATGGAAGGCATGGTCCCTGGAAAACGGGGAAGGGGTCGACCTAGACGACGGTGGACCCAGGACATCACAGAGAGTCTGAACTTGTCTTTGGCTGATGCAGGTCGACTTGCCCAGAATCGTGATGCGTTCAGAGCAGCTGTAATGGAGACAACGTTCTGGAAATAATACGTCACGTGATGATGACCCTCAGGCACACACAGACGAGCTGTTAATGGCAAACTTGATTTGCTCTCAGGTACAACTGGCAAAGGCAGTCTTCATTTACAAGTTACCGCTTCTTTCTGCTCGCTGTGTTTTTCAAATTTTATGGCCACAATTTAGCAAGGACAAGGTCTATTTATACTAGCACATCTGGCGTATCGGAAAGCAGGGGGCTAACGGGGTATTGCGAATCCCAAAATGAGGCATATTTTGTCTCTCTGTTCAATTATGAAAAACTAGTTTCCCCCTTATCTTTCTTATTTCTGGAGCGATTTTATTCATCTAAGGCTTAACTCTTTGACTCCAGACCAACGCTCTGAGCGTTGCAAAATTCAACACGCCGTGCCAGAGCAACGCTCAGAGCGTGGTATTTAGTTTATCTCGAATAAACCCTAAAAAATCGTCCGCTTAATGCAGTTCATATATTAAAACTCGTAGAATGACTTCCGCTACTTTTTAAACAACTAATTTGACTTTAGTTAACCAGCACATATGCGTGTTTTTGATGTTATTATCACATTTTTTGTGAAGATTCGCGTGTTTACGTTTTTCGTTGTTTTTGCTAGAGCAGGATGTCACGCTTTTTATTTACATTGTCTAAGTCTCCTAAGCAAATAATTGTGTCAAACTACTTTGAAACATTGCTGACATTGCTGATGATTGTTTGGTAGTCACAGTTTGTTGTCAAAATACAGAATATATGCAGAAAAGCTAGACACACTAGATTTAGTTGATGAGTGGGCGTAGTCATATTCTGGCCGATCAAAAAGCAACAAAACTAGACCTACCGTAACATCTAATCACTAGTTCTTGGTAGAAGATGAAGCTACGGATACTATTAAAACATTAAACAAGAGTAAAAAAGTATTTATATGACGTTATTCTTATTTATTTGTTTGAAAATTACGTAATGCACGATTGCATAATTTATTTTTTTCTTACAAAGAACCATGGAAAAACTGGTGCGAATAACACTAAATGTACTAATTTTGGCCATAAGCATGTTTTTTTTTTTTTTTACTTTGTATATGGATTAACTTGACGTTTGAAGACTAAAAAGAAAGTTTTATTGTCTACGACAGTAATTTGTCTTTGGTAAGATCGTATTCTACAGTCAACTTTTAGCGTTTTTCAATTTTACATGCAAAATGATTAAATTATACCGAACATACTTGTCTTAATACTACCACAGACATTATATATTTGAATTCTCTATCCATTTCCCTACAGTTTGGTATATAATAAGTACATGTTCAAAGGAAAATTCACAAACAAATTTAGACTGAAAGATGAACGCTTCACTCTATAAAATTCTGCCCACAAAAAAAGTCTGGCACAGCGTGCAAAATAACTCTGGAATGAATGAGTTAAATTATACCCTGAATTAATAGTTATCTTCCTAGCTAAAAATCTTTTAGTCTCCTAAGTGCATTTTATTCTATGCATATTTTAAACAGCTAAATTAGGGACTAACCTGATGTGTCGATGCCTTTTCACTCGATATTTCTATCTTAATAAACTAATTTTCGAGGAAGTATTTACACCTACCTCTAAAGTAACATTCATGTTGTTGAATTATAGACCTCTTCCCGGTGGTACTTCTTTATTACTTATGTAATTAAATGGCATCCTTCACTCGGTTGCACGGATTGAGACTCCATGTTAAGCCTAGTACGTTTCAGTAAACACACGAAGGAAGTCTTTCCCATTGGCTAGTGTATCATACAGTTCTTACAATGTATGGCGTGCGGTGTGGTCAGAGTTACTGAGAATTTTACAGAAGGCCGTGTTGTGAAACAGACTAACTCACGACAATCATTACATTCCTTTCCATTATACTTCACCTTCACTGGATCTTTCTTGTCTGTCACGGGTTGTTTTATTGTTGTTGGTATGTGTGGCAGGTTTTTTAGCAACTGTGTGTGCATATGATTTATATCAGACCAAAGTTGTCTAGCTGATGGATGATGAGGGAACACTCACAACATGGGAAATATCATGCTCAAGTAACTGCTGTTATGGTCCGACATCTTTAATATTAATAACATCACCTTGAACAATAAATGAGATTCACATACAGGACATGTGAATGAATAATAAATTAAGATATCCACACTGACACCCACTACTTAAATCCTTCACATCCACATCCTAGGATGGACACAGAACATATTTCTTCATCTAAGTGATACGCATTCCATAGTAAAAACACCCTGTCGCCAGACACGTCTGCACACTTCAAAGATCTCACACCGAAGATCATACAGATGCTGGACCACATTTGTACACCTCGAATGTCTAACACAAAATATTCAGATACTGCCGTTATACACACGTCCAGTCACCTTGATAGGCTGAAACCAAAGAGCGTTGTAACCTAGCATATGTCAAGCTTAACAACTTGCTTAAGTCATCATTCTTACCAAGTTATGTTACGCACACCATGTGTTCAGTGGGAGTGCTGTGTGGTACACAAACAGCACGAGAAGGGATTAATTAAAGTTTGTGCACCCCAAAGCAGCTTCCAACATTGTTAAACTAAAAAAAAACTCACCCAAGAAAATTTCAAATACACCTTTTATTCCTCCATCTTCAAATCATTATTTAAGATCTGGCGACGAAGTATCAATAATTATTTGGGCGAAATGAGATATGTGTCTCACTCGTATTCCTTTCAACCTCCTCACCTATTAATTAGGATTATTTCTTACCTACAGTGATATACAACAAGATTAAATGGTTGAATCAGTAGGTGGGTATCCATAGGTGGATAGATTGGTGAAGAATAAGTGAGTGGATGAATGAGTGATTAAGAAACGGAATGAATTATTAAACAAATGATTTAAATTGATCAGTTAATGTCATCAGTGTTTATTTTCATCTATCTGTTGGTAGCATAAGAGAATTTTTGGTTTTTTAATCTAAAACGTAAATTTGTGAAAAAAAGAAAGTACACAAAGCCCAGCAAGGTACACTGATGTCACTTTGTGTTATCAATTAACAAATCTGTTACCTCATCCAAACATTTGATGCTGACCGATAGTCATTGCTGTAGTCAAGACGTGTTTTAATTTTATATACGTTCAAACGCTTACCATACTGGCCACCAACTGTTACCACCAATTATAATCAGGGTTGTTGCTGTTATTTTATAACGCGAATGTCATTGCGGTGGGGCCTTAATGGACTGTCTCAGTTTGAGTGTGTGGTCTGCGGGACGGATTCACATTCTGGCTGGTTGTCTGCCTCTGATCTCGTTTTACCGAAGTTGCCTGGTCGCTGCATGATGGAGGCTCGACTATGACATCTTGTTTTGGTGGTGGTTTTACTTTGACGGGCTTCAAAGCTTTGTTATCTTCTGTATTCGAAGTTTTGTGGCCGTATTTTGCAGATGTTGTCTGGTCACTGCACAATGGAGCCGCCGCCTCGACATTTTGTTTTATCGGTGATGTTACTTTGCTAGGCTTCGGAGACTGGTTGTCCTCTGCCTTTGAAGCTTTGGGTTGCTCATCGGTCGTGTCAATGGTTGCGTTGTTCGGCTTCTGAGAAGGACCGGCCCCGACGCTAGTAGTTGCAGTAATCGTGCTCTCCGGCTGACTCTCTTTGTTCTTTGCAGATTCTTGTTTGCTGATGCTGACAAGTGTTTGAGGGCTTCTATAGATTTTCCTCTTTTTCGCTTGTGGCTTGGTACGAACCATTTTAGTATATTGCTATCGTACAATGATCCGATGGGTGAGCGCTGCGTACGTCCTGAAAAGGACGCTGGTTACTAGAGATGGCTACTGTGTGTATGTGTCGAAACAATGCTTCGAAACAGCGACGAGTCCGACTGATTCGACACATAGCCTGCTTCGTGTATCGAGTCATTGACACAGTTTCAGTTCCTGTCTGCTTCGCTGTTTTGCAAAGAGGCACACTGTCTCGCTGTCTCACCTTCCGTGGGCCTTGTAAAAATTTGAGTCAAGCGTTCGGTACATTAGGCGTTCATAGTAGAGATGGCTACTGTGTGTATGTGTCGAAACAATGCTTCGAAACAGCGAGCGATTCGACACTGCCGGTTTGTTTGTTTCGACACAATCTCAGTTCCGTCTGCCTCGCTGTTTTGCAGAGATACACTGTCTGAGCCTTTGTAAAATTTGAATCAACGGTTCGGAACATTAGTATGGAATATCAAACATGTCATATTTTTCAGGGATGTGTTATGATGACTTGATTTTACAAGTGATATTATTTTTGCTGAGAAGTTATAGACACTGGAAATTGTGTCAGTGCTGCAGTTGTTAATGTTTTAGGCACTATGTTAAGTTGAAAGTGTCCGTGTGTTCGTATAAATGTAATGGACACTTTATTAGCTCTGCTGATATATGTGTACTCGGTGTGTATTTGAATCATTGTCTACCAAAACTAGCTTACTCAAGTTTGATATCATGTGTTATTATTACTGTTATTATTATTGTTGTTTTTTTATTTTTTTTTCACATATACTGCAGCTATCATCATATCTCCGTTTTATTTCATCATACTGAAGACTTGTGTAAAAATATTGAATTGTGGTCACACGAAATGCCATAGATTTTCACACACGACAGTAGCATCGCAAGTAAAAACAGTTCATGTATAGTAATGAATACTGTCTATTAGAGACTTCTTTCTCTCAGATACGGGCAATTGTGCCGCTGTGTCGACGCACTGTTTCGACACAGTATAAATCATTGAGCCGACTGTCTCGAAACAACGGAGTGCGTCGATTCGCCCAACTCTACTGGTTACAGTGCTGTGGAGATCCCGGAAAGATGGGAAATGAATTTTTTTTTGTTTAATGCCCCTTCTGGGGGTTCAAAATGAGGTCTAATGACTTTATTAGGCTTAATGTGTTAATTGTGTGTGATTCCGGCCCTGGCTAAGACATTGCATACCTTAGAAATGATCCCTAAAAGTATACACTTTGATCTTAGCCAAAAGGCCGAGAATTTTTTTTAATTTTTTTTCAGATTTTAAAATAACTTTTATTGATCAACAGCTACAGCGCTTTGAATTTGATGTCTACAAACAGCAATAAATGTTGCCAAATTTAACTATTATTTGCATTAAATCAAAATTTTGATATCAGAAATTTGATTTGACAAAGGCTTCATTATGCAATGAAAAATATGTGTGCCAAATTTCAAGTTCACCGATAAATGCATATTTTAGAAAATAAGTAGCACAAAAAAAAAAAAAAGATGAGAAATTAACAGTTTATCTTTATAAGAAGAGCAGTCTTATAAAGATAAAATAATGTTCAGTCTATCATGTATCCAATGAAATCTATTTTAATAGTGTTCAGCCTATCAGGCATCCAATGAAATCTATTATAATTATGGTCAGCTTATTACTTGTCCAATGAAATCTATTATAATAATGTTCAGCCTTTCAGGCATTCAATGAAACTTATTATAATAGCATTCAGTCTACAATGTATTAAATTAAATCTATTACAATAAGGTTTAGCCTAATATATGTATAGTCAAAACAAATACGTCAGCATTCACAGAAGAATAATTTGTGTGCTTCAGAAAATGTTGAGGTTTTGCTAGCAAATTCTCATTCAGTTTGTTCTAATGCTTTATGAGAGTAAAAGTTTGATTACGTTGATCATTTGACACACTAGAGATAAGACTATCTTAAT
This sequence comes from Oreohelix idahoensis, assembly GCA_024509875.1. Taxonomy (NCBI): domain Eukaryota; kingdom Metazoa; phylum Mollusca; class Gastropoda; order Stylommatophora; family Oreohelicidae; genus Oreohelix; species Oreohelix idahoensis. The sequence continues at coordinate 92,171 of JAMPIV010021732.1, forward strand.
TACGTGTATTTCATAGGTTTAAATCAGTATCCCTGAAGGATAAATTGTTTAAACCAGCATCACTGGTTTTTACCGCACACAATTTTCACAAATTAAAACAGTGGTTACAAAGACAGCAGAATCAAGAGAAATCTACACGACATCATAGATACACCATGAAATGTAGTATATTATAGAATGCAATACCTAGGCAGTGCTTTACGTATATTGAAAGACTCTGACAAATACAAACATGATTATGGGGGTGGGGGAGGGAAGCAAATCCCGTTGGCAACTAGGAAGGCAATCCTGCTGGCAACTAGGAAGGCAATCCTGCTGGCAACTAGGAAGGCAATCCTGCTAGCAACTAGGAAGGCAATCCTGCTGGCAACTAGGAAGGCAATCCTGCTGGCAACTAGCTGGCTCCATCATTTAGATCATCAACATCATCATTACCCTTCAGTTCCCCAGGGAGCATAGGTCATGCCATGTACTCCATGGCTTCAGTTCAAGGTCTGTCCACGTCTTCCTCGTTTCTGCCTCTAGCTCTCTTCTCCATGCTTTCTTCAATCTCCCTCTACTTCTATCTCCCTCTACTTCTATCTCACTCTACTTCTATCTCCCTCTACTTCTATCTCACTCACCCAGGGAATTCTAGAACAATGCCTGGTAAAGCTATCAACAGGTTTCCTTACTGTGTGTCCTATCCATTGCCAGCGTCTTCTTCTCATCTCCTCTACCAATGGTCCCTGTCATCAGCTCCGCACTGGCATCACTCGGGTTACCCTGCCTTAATACTGGCAGCAAAACAGCAAGTTAACAGTAATTTGACATTAGCCTTCTGCTGTGGAAGTCGAGCATTAACACCATACACAGCGCATGAGCAAAAGCTTACAAATGCATGATGTGCACGCTGGGAAAAAAAATATCATGCACAACACAGTAAGATATGTTAGAAACGCTGATACAAGAGGAAATAGAACTCACCAAACAAAGAATACTGTACAGCCACAGAGAACCTAAAGGTTCAGATACTGAGTGCAAACAAACCAACTGGCATCAATAACTTCTCTACACTAGAACAAGTGTACAAGGCACAAGACAGATTATGGGGGGAAAAAAACTGACAGAGTAGCTGAAGTAAATAAGCAACTTCGTATACCTTATGGGATGCCATAGGCCTGATGGTCTAAACACCCAACATTATTTTGTCTGAGGCAACCTTCTATATGTATGTATTATTTATTTCTCAATTTCTATTATTATTTTTTTTTCTTTGCCGCTCGCCTCCCTCCCCTAGCTGCTCCTCCTTTTTATTTTGTTCATTAAAAAAATTTCAACTCTAGTTTTTTTCAATTGTATTCATGCGCGTCAATTCTTACCTTGATCTATCCAAGTGTCATTTTGTCCAAACTGGAGTCCATGGCGGCGATATCAGATACGTCCATTTACAGGTCATATAATTTTTTTTATTTATTTTAATGTACTAGCTTAGTTCTCACTTTCTTTCTCTTCTTGTTTTTGTTCACGTGGCCGTAATTTTGTTTCTCCTCTCTTTTCGTTTCCTTGGCCTTAACTGTCTCTCTCCCCTGTTTTCGTTCACAGCCTTGACTTTCTTTTCTGTTTTCGTTCACTTGACCATGTGGTCGAAAAATATGAATTTTATTTGATCTTTATTCTATAATAGATGCATTATCTAATTTCATTCAAACACCACCAACTTCATTAACCATCACACTATCTACCCACATCATAAGAAAGCAGCTGTGGAAATGGAAGAATCCTCCCAGAAGTCATTTGGAGTGTGTGAAACCTGTCAGGTCTCTAGTAGCTGAAAAATATCGCTTGCTCAGAGACTATCAAAGCAACCCTTCCTCAACATCCAAAAAGGCAGCCTTTACCAATATACGAAGAGTTGTCCAGAATAAGCTCAGGAAGATGCATGATGCATGGCTCAGCAATAAAGCAGACGAGATACAGAGGTATGCAGACATAAATGACTCAAAGCGCTTTTATGATGCCCTGAAAGCAATTTATGGCCCTCAATCGAATCAATCATCACCGGTCCTAAATGCTGATGGCATGGCATTGCTCACTGATAAATTCAGATTTTGGAACGCTGAGCACAACACCTCAACGCCATCTTAAATTGTCCATCAACCGTCAACGACCAGGCCATTGCAAGTATACCGCAAGTTACAGTCAATGTCAGACTTGACCTTCCACCCAGCATGGAAGAGGTCAAGAAAGCAGCCAGTCTACTGTCCAGCGGCAAAGCCCCTGGATCAGATGTTATTCCTGCTGCGATTTATAAAGCTGGAGGCAGCATGCTGCTGCAGAGACTAACAGACCTCTTCCACTCAGTATGGGATGAAGAACAGATACCACAGGAATTAAAAAGATGCCACCATCGTTCACATATACAAGCGAAAGGGAAATCATCAATCATGTGACAACCATAGGGGAATCTCCCTATTATCTATTGCGGGCAAAATCCTGGCTCGAGTCCTGCTCAATCGCTTGACTGTTCATCTCGAATCGCAGGACTTACTTCCAGAGAGTCAGTGTGGTTTCCGAGCAGGCCGCGGGAACGTCGATATGATATTTGCTGCTAGCCAACTTCAGGAGAAATGCCAGGAACAGCACAGTGACCTATACACAACATTTATTGACTTGACCAACGCCTTTGACACTGTCAATAGGGACGGACTATGGAAAATTATGGCGAAATTCGGCTGTCCCGGTAAGTTCATCTCAGTTGTCCGCCAGTTTCATGAAGGTATGATGGTTCGCGTATTGAATGATGGAGAACCTTCTGAACCCTTTCCCCGTCACAAATGGTGTCAAACAGGGTTGTGTGCTCGCCCCGACACTATTCAGTATGATATTTGCTGCCATGCTGTCTAACGTTACGCATGACAGTAGCGACGGCATACACATCAGATACAGGACAGATGGGAATCTGTTCAATTTGAGACGATTACAGTCCTTTACGAAGGTGAATGAAACAATGATCTCTGACCTCGTCTTTGCGGACGACTGTGCCCTCAACACCTGCACAGAACTGGACATGCAGAACAATATGAGGAGGCTTTCTGTAGCGTGTGATGACTTTGGCCTTACCATCAATACGAAGAAATCTGAAGTAATGTTGCAACCTGCTCCTGGGAAACCTTACTGTGAACCAAATATCACAGTAAAGAACCAACGTCTCCAAGTGGTGGACAGCTTCACTTATCTAGGCAGTACCCTTACCAAAGATGCGAATATCGACTCCGAGGTCAACAACAGAATTGCAAAGGCAAGTGCAGCTTTCGGAAGACTAAGAGTAAATGTCTGGGATCGACAAGGAATTAGTGCAGCCACCAAGATAAAAGTATATCATGCAATAGTACTCACTACCCTCCTGTATGCCTGTGAAACATGGACAGTGTATAGCAGACATGCCAAGAAGCTTAATCATTTCCACATGAGCTGTCTTCGCAGGATCCTCAGGATCAAGTGGCATGATAGAGTATCTAATTCTGAGGTCCTCAACAGAGCACATATCTCAAGCATCTACACATTGCTGCAGAGGGCCCAAACTAGATGGGCCGGACATGTTGTTCGCATGCCCGAAAAACGCATCCCAAAGCAGTTGATGTACAGCGAACTCTCCACGGGTAAGCGAACAGCAGGGGGACAAAAGAAACGCTTCAAAGACACACTGAAAGCATCGTTGAGCAGCTTCAAAACTGATGTCTCCTCCTGGGAGACTATCGCACAGGATCGCTGTGCCTGGCGGACAAACATTACTCAAGGTGCTCGCATTGCAGAACAGAATTTAGCTGATAAGGCAGAAGGCAAGCGTGCTGCAAGAAAGGCCAGAATGCACAGCAACACTACTATCGACTCTAACCATGTGTGCCCCGTATGTGGCAGGGCCTGTAGGGCCAAAATAGGATTAATTAGTCACATGAGATCACGGCACAGATGTGTCACAACTCAAGTCTGAAGCTGTCGCCATCTTCGCTTGCGATGGGCAACTATTATTAGTAGCTACCATAGGTCTCTGAAGAGAAATTTTTTTTTTTTTTTTTTTTTTTTTCCTCGCTTGAGGTCGCATATTTTTTCCTCGCATGAGGTCGCATTTACCCACCCAAACCCGGCCCTGGTCAAGACCACATGTCCCAACACAAGAAGACCCAATGACAAACTGTGTCACTGTAGTGATCTTCTGTGTTCTCACACAAGAGACCTAATGACACATGAATGTCACTGCACTGGTCCCTGTGTCTAGACTTTTTGTTTTTTCCTCGCTTGAGGTCGCATATTTTTTCCTCGCATGAGGTCGCATTGTCCCCGCCCCAAACCCGGCTCTGGTCAAGACCACATGTCCCAACACAAGAAGACCCAATGACAAACTGTGTCACTGTAGTGATCCTCTGTGTTCTCACACAAGAGACCTAATGACACATGAATGTCACTGCACTGGTCCCTGTGTCTAGACACATGATCCCAGCCAAAAGCCGGATATTAGGCCGTGGAGTTTTTACAGCATTAATTATGCTGAGTTCCTCTGAAGAGAAAAAGAAAGAAGAGGTCTTTTGCTTACCTCAAGCACGTCGTAAGAGGCGACTACCCGATTTTTTTTTTTTTTTTTTTTTCCTCGCTTGAGGTCGCATATTTTTTTCCTCTCATGAGGTCGCATTAGTACCCGCCCAAACCCGGCCCTGGTCAAGACCACATGTCCCAACACAAGAAGACCCAATGACAAACTGTGTCACTGTAGTGATCTTCTGTGTTCTGACACAAGAGACCTAATGACACATGAATGTCACTGTACTGGTCCCTGTGTCTAGACACATGATCCCAGCCTTTTTTTTTTCCTCGCTTGAGGTCGCATATTTTTTCCTCGCATGAGGTCGCATTGTTCCCGCCCCAAGCCCGGCTCTGGTCAAGACCACATGTCCCAACACTAGAAGACCCAATGACAACATGTGTCACCGTAGTGATCTTCTGTGTTCTCACACAAGAGACCTAATGACACATGAATGTCACTGTACCGGTCCCCGTGTCTAGACTTTTTTTTTTTTTAATTCCTCGCATGAGGTTGCATATTTTTTCCTCGCATGAGGTTGCATTTGCCCCACCCATACCCGGCCCTGGTCAAGACCACATGTCCCAACACAAGAAGATCCAATGACAACATGTGTCATTGTAGTGATCCTCTGTGTTCTCACACTAGGTACCTCATGACATGAAAGTCACTACTGTTTCCCGTGTGTAGACACATGATCCCAGCCAAAAGCCGGATTCTAGGCATTGGGTTGTTTTTTTTTTTTTTTTTTTTTTTTTATTCCTCGCATGAGGTTGCATATTTTTTCCTCGCATGAGGTTGCATTTGCCCCACCCATACCCAGCCCTGGTCAAGACCACATGTCCCAACACAAGAAGATCCAATGACAACATGTGTCATTGTAGTGATCCTCTGTGTTCTCACACTAGGTACCTCATGACATGAATGTCACTACTGTTTCCCGTGTGTAGACACATGATCCCAGCCAAAAGCCAGGATACTAGGCATTGGGTTGTACAGTTTTTTTTTTTTTTTTTTTTTTTTTTATTCCTCGCATGAGGTTGCATATTTTTTCCTCGCATGAGGTTGCATTTGCCCCACCCATACCCGGCCCTGGTCAAGACCACATGCCCCAACACAAGAAGATCCAATGACAACATGTGTCATTGTAGTGATCCCCTGTGTTCTCACACTAGGTACCTCATGACATGAATGTCACTACTGTTTCCCGTGTGTAGACACATGATCCCAGCCAATAGCCGGATACTAGGCGTTGGGTTGTACAGCGTAAATTTTTTTTTTTTCCTCGCTTGAGGTCGCATATTTTTTTCCTCGCATGAGGTTGCATTGTCCCCGCCCAAACCCGGCTCTGGTCAAGACCACATGTCCCAACACACGAAGACCCAATGACACCATGTGTCATTGTAGTGGTCTTCTATGTTCTTACACAAAGGACCTCATGACATAAATATCACTACTGGTCCCTGCGTCTAGACACATGATCCCAGCCAAAAGCCGGATTCTTTTTTTTTTTTTTTTATTCCTCGCATGAGGTTGCATATTTTTTCCTCGCATGAGGTTGCATTTGCCCCACCCATACCCAGCCCTGGTCAAGACCACATGTCCCAACACAAGAAGATCCAATGACAACATGTGTCATTGTAGTGATCCTCTGTGTTCTCACACTAGGTACCTCATGACATGAATGTCACTACTGTTTCCCGTGTGTAGACACATGATCCCAGCCAAAAGCCAGGATACTTTTTTTTTTTTTTTTTTTTTATTCCTCGCATGAGGTTGCATATTTTTTCCTCGCATGAGGTTGCATTTGCCCCACCCATACCCAGCCCTGGTCAAGACCACATGTCCCAACACAAGAAGATCCAATGACAACATGTGTCATTGTAGTGATCCTCTGTGTTCTCACACTAGGTACCTCATGACATGAATGTCACTACTGTTTCCCGTGTGTAGACACATGATCCCAGCCAAAAGCCAGGATACTAGGCATTGGGTTGTACAGCGTAAATTTTTTTTTTTTTTTTTTTTTTCCTCGCTTGAGGTCGCATATTTTTTCCTCGCTTTTTTTTTTTTTTTTTAATTCCTCGCATGAGGTTGCATATTTTTTCCTCGCATGAGGTTGCCTTTGCCCCACCCATACCCGGCCCTGGTCAAGACCACATGCCCTAACACAAGAAGATCCAATGACAACATGTGTCATTGTAGTGATCCTCTGTGTTCTCACACTAGGTACCTCATGACATGAAAGTCACTACTGTTTCCCGTGTGTAGACACATGATCCCAGCCAAAAGCCAGGATACTAGGCATTGGGTTGTACAGCGTAAATTTTTTTTTTTTTTTTTTTTTTTCCTCGCTTGAGGTCGCATATTTTTTCCTCGCATGAGGTCGCATTGTCCCCGCCCAAACCCGGCCCCGGTCAAGACCACATGTCCCAACACAAAAAGACCCAGTGACAAAATGTGTCACCTAGTGATCCTCTGTGTTCTCACACAAGGGACCTAATGACACATGAATATCATTGTACCGGTCCCCGTGTCTAGACACATGATCCCAGCCAAAAGCCGGATTCTTTTTTTTTTTTTTTTCCTCGCTTGAGGTCGCATATTTTTTCCTCGCATGAGGTCGCATTATCCCCGCCCAAACCCGGCCCTGGTCAAGACCACATGTCCCAACACAAGAAGACCCAATGACAACATGTGTCACCGTAGTGATCTTCTGTGTTCTCACACAAGAAACCTAATGACCCATGAATGTCACTGTACCGGTCCCTGTGTCTAGACACATGATCCCAGCCAAAAGCCGGATACTATGCATTGGGTTGTACAGCTTTTTTTTTTTTTTTTTTTTTTTTTCCTCGCTTGAGGTCGCATATTTTTTTCCTCGCATGAGGTCGCATTATCCCCGCCCAAACCCGGCCCTGGTCAAGACCACATGTCCCAACACAAGAAGACCCAATGACAACATGTGTCACCGTAGTGATCTTCTGTGTTCTCACACAAGAGACCTAATGACACATGAATGTCACTGTATTGGTCCCTGTGTCTAGACACATGATCCCAGCCAAAAGCCGGATTCTAGGCATTGGGTTGTACAGCGTAAAATACGCTGCAGTTCAGCTTTTTTTTTTTTTTTTTTTTCCTCGCATGAGGTCGCATTATCCCCGCCCAAACCCGGCCCTGGTCAAGACCACATGTCCCAACACAAGAAGACCCAATGACAACATGTGTCACCGTAGTGATCTTCTGTGTTCTCACACAAGAGACCTAATGACACATGAATGTCACTGTATTGGTCCCTGTGTCTAGACACATGATCCCAGCCAAAAGCCGGATTCTAGGCATTGGGTTGTACAGCTTTTTTTTTTTTTTTTTTTTTTTCCTCGCTTGAGGTCGCATATTTTTTCCTCGCATGAGGTCGCATTATCCCCGCCCTAACCCGGCCCTGGTCAAGACCACATGTCCCAACACAAGAAGACCCAATGACAACATGTGTCACCGTAGTGATCCTCTGTGTTCTCACACAAGAGACCTAATGACACACGAATGTCACTGTACCGGTCCCTGCGTCTAGACACATGATCCCATTTTTTTTTTTTTTTTTTTTTTCCTCGCTTGAGGTCGCATATTTTTTCCTCGCATGAGGTCGCATTAGTACCCGCCCAAACCCGGCCCTGGTCAAGACCACATGTCCCAACACAAGAAGACCCAATGACAAACTGTGTCACTGTAGTGATCTTCTGTGTTCTCACACAAGAGACCTAATGACACATGAATGTCACTGTACCGGTCCCCGTGTCTAGACACATGATCCTAGCCAAAAGCCGGATACTAGGCATTGGGTTGTACAGCGTAAAATTTTTTTTTTTTTTTTTTTTTTTTTCCTCGCTTGAGGTCGCATATTTTTTCCTCGCATGAGGTCGCATTAGTACCCGCCCAAACCCGGCCCTGGTCAAGACCACATGTCCCAACACAAGAAGACCCAATGACAAACTGTGTCACTGTAGTGATCCTCTGTGTTCTCACACAAGGGACCTAATGACACATGAATGTCACTGTATTGGTCCCTGTGTGTAGACACATGATCCCAGCCTTTTTTTTATTTTCCTCGCTTGAGGTCGCATATTTTTTCCTCGCATGAGGTCGCATTAGTACCCACCCAAACCCGGCCCTGGTCAAGACCACATGTCCCAACACAAGAAGACCCAATGACAAACTGTGTCACTGTAGTGATCTTCTGTGTTCTCACACAAGAGACCTAATGACACATGAATGTCACTGTACCGGTCCCTGTGTCTAGACACATGATCCCAGCCAAAAGCCGGATACTAGGCATTGGGTTGTACAGCTTTTTTTTTTTTTTTTTTTTTTCCTCGCTTGAGGTCGCATATTTTTTTCCTCGCATGAGGTCGCATTATCCCCGCCCAAACCCGGCCCCGGTCAAGACCACATGTCCCAACACAAGAAGACCCAGTGACAAAATGTGTCACCTAGTGATCCTCTGTGTTCTCACACAAGGGACCTAATGACACATAAATGTCACTGTACCGGTCCCTGTGTCTAGACACATGATCCCAGCCAAAAGCCGGATTCTAGGCATTGGGTTGTACAGCGTAAATTTTTTTTTTTTTTTTTTTTTTCCTCGCTTGAGGTCGCATATTTTTTCCTCGCATGAGGTCGCATTAGTACCCGCCCAAACCCGGCCCTGGTCAAGACCACATGTCCCAACACAAGAAGACCCAATGACAAACTGTGTCACTGTAGTGATCCTCTGTGTTCTCACACAAGGGACCTAATGACACATGAATGTCACTGTACCGGTCCCTGTGTCTAGACACATGATCCCAGCCAAAAGCCGGATTCTAGGCATTGGGTTGTACAGCGTAAAATACGCTGCAGTTCAGCGATCGATGATCTGGAAATATTAACTTCTACACATTATCCATGAAAAGTTACATATGCAAATATAAAAAATTTATTGAATACCAAGCCTGCTCTTGTAAAATGTATTCTTTAAAATAATAATAAGACGCCATAAGATTACCATACTTAAAATATGAAATATGTCTCACAAACTACATAAAAATGTGCTGCAAAAAAGAAAAAAAGCTAATTTAAATTATTAATAGATTAAAACAAGTAATAAACTACTTTCTAATTTATATTTTTATTTTTGCGTAATTCTTTCCCTTAAACATTTAAACTTACCTTAGTAAACTCCCCTGAAAAATTCAAACCTGACTTATCTATCTATCTATCTATCTATCTATCTATCTATCTATCTATCTATCTATCTATCTATCTATCTATCTATCTATCTATCTATCTATCTATCTATCTATCTATCTATCTATCTATCTACCTAGCTATCTATCAATCAATCTAATCTATCTATCTATCTATCTATCTATCTATCTATCTATCTATCTATCTATCTATCTATCTATCTATCTATCCAGAGCCGGATTAACGTAGTAGCAAAAGTATCATATGCTACGGGCCCGTCGCTTTTAGGGGCCCCGTGCCAATAAATATGTACATAATTTTTTGGTCATCTTCTAATACGAGCGTTAAACCAATGATCTTGTGATTTATGCCATCTTTAGCGCCTTTTCATTTTCAAAAGAGATTGAACAATCTCACACTAATGAGCATTGAACATAAACTTCTGCGTGAAATTGATACATCCTATATCATCAACAAATTTGCTCATGCTAAATGTAGAAACATTAATATTTAAACAATAATGTTGACTGTGTTGTTACTTTTGATAATGATAATTACTATGCAAATTAAAAATGTATGTGTTCAAATATATTTGTGTTGTTTTATTGTTTTTTTTTAATATAGGGCCCCTTTCTTAACATATGCTACAGGCCCCGTACTAGCTTAATCCGGCCCTGTATATCTCTATATAATTCCTTTTTTTTTTTTAAACAGCGCATTTATGGCTCATGTGTAATCCAACATGAGTAAAGAAAACAATTACCTACAATAATATTTTATAAATATAATTGGATTATTTTTGTAGAATGCTACAATAATTATCAATAGCAGAAATGACAATGTAATTTTAACAGACATCCAGGATGATCTAGAGCCCGCTGGGAGAACAATATTAGACAATCTCTCAAGGACCGAGGACTAGATTGGAACCTGACCAGGAGGAAGACGGCCGATAGGAAAGTATGGCGCTCTTGCTGGCAAATCTATACACCCCAGGGTAGAAGGTACGACTAAGGTAAAGGTAAAGGATCCCGTTACACGCCCATTGAGGCATATTGGGAATATGGTGTTAGGCCCATATTTTCTTGACCATCGGCACACTAGGGGTGATGTGGTCAGTATCACGCCGGCCGTCTTAACCTTCCCAGAGTTGCTCTGGTACCCAGTTGGGGCTGGGTCGACCCAGGAGCCGTTTGCGGTCTAAAAATATCCCACCTCATCTGGGTATCGAACCATAGACCACTGAGCTAGGAAGCCAGTGCACTAACCACTATGCTACCGCGGCTCCCAAGGTACGACTAAGGAAACAAGTAAGTAGGAACTGACAGTGTGATCAAACTCAATCAATTAATCAATACCTTTTAGCTCCCCAAAGAGCATAGGCCTTCAACAAGAACATGCCAAGTCATCCTGTCACGTGCCATCAGCTCAAGTTTTTTTCCACGTTTTCCTCATTTCCACCTCTCTCTCGCCAGTTCTTTTCTCCATATAATTAATTATAAAGTCTTATGAAAAATATCTATATTCTGTTTTTTTATTTATCATTTTTTATATGTTGTTTTATTTTTATTTTTTTAAATTTAGTGATATTTTTGTATCAAACTGTGCCCCTCAAAAGTAAGTACTCCGCCCCTTTGAGGTCTGCGCCTTAAGCAGCTTCCTAGTTGGCCTACTGATAGATCTGTACACAACAGTATCACAACAAGCACTTTTGAAAGTAAGAGAAGCTTCCTTTCATTTCCCTTCAGCTCAACAAGGAGTGTAGGCCTTCAACAAACACATGCCAAGTTCTCCTGTCACGTGACATCAGCTCTAGTTCTTTCCTTGATTTCCTCATCATTTTCACTTATGTTTCCAGTTCTCTTCTCCATGTGTTTTTTGGTCTACCTCTGCCTCTCTTTCCCTGGGTATTCCAGAACAAGGACTGCCTTGTAATGCTATCAACAGGTTTCCTCAGTGTGTGTCCTGTCCATCGCCAGCGTCTTCTTCTTGTCATCTCTTGTTCCACTGGCACTTATCATCAGTTCCTAATTGGTGACCTTTTCATACCATTTCAATCCTATTCTACGCAAGCACACATTTATGAATGTCTGTAGCTTTTTTGGTTGTTGTTTTTGTTGTTCTCCATGTTTCAGAGCCATACAATAGGACTGATTTGACATTTGAGTTGAAGATTCGTATTTTTGTGTTGGACTTGATTTCTCTTGACCTCCATATGGTTGTCAATGCAATGAAGTGATCCAACTTAGTAGCATGAAATTGACTGGTAATAGTATATATACACAACGGGCTGATCACCCGTTTGCCAGTCACTTCGATTACAGAAACAACAGCAAATGGGTTGATTTGCTATTGCCCTAAAGACGTCACTAGGCGTGATGGGAAACAATGGCAAAGAAAACCTATCTGCTGTTGCCCTAAGACGCCACTAGGCGTAATGGCCACTGACTGCTTTGACGGTCGGTGGCTAAGGACGGAAGAAGAAGAAGAAGTATATATAGTACGGTTTTAGGAGGAGAGGATATCATGCGATTTCATATCACCTTGAAATATTCCTTATTGCTGACTTTGCATCTGCAAATGTATAAGAAGTCCTTGATTTTTTGTTTTCAAAGTGCCAGCGTGCTTTACCTATAGAAAAAAAAAAAAACAAGTAATAAAGCGGATGAGAGTAAGAGTGAGCCAGGTCATTGTTTTCCGGCTACGCACTGGACACAACAGAATGATGTACCATCTATACCAGTGGTTCTCAGGGCCGGCTCTACCGACGGTGCAACAAGTGCATTTGCACGGGGCGGCAAGCTTGGGGGGGGGGCGGCAAAAAATATTTTTACTTATTTTTACAATCCCTCCAAAATATTCATCCTGGGAGCCGCGCTGGTGTAATAGTTACCACACTGCGCTAGCGATCAAGTATTCAAGGTTCAAGCCCGGGCGCGGGCATTTGTAAGAGTGTCATCGACCGGGATTTTGACTGAATAACCTGAACGGCTCCTGAAATAAACCCTCTGTGGATGGTGTCACGGAGTGTTCGAAGGTTTCGTCTAGATTTTAAAATTCCTTACTTTTCTATTCCTTCACATTTTGTCTGTTTTCTCTACGAAATATTTGCACCTGCGGTCTGTTCTTTGGCTGTTTTTCAAGTCTTCACTAATAGTTCTGCCATACGAACCTAATGCTATCTTCTCCTACAAAGGCACTAAAAGGTATTTCTTTAGGGACGTCAGTACAATTTATTCGCTTTTTCGAAACCACAGTAGTTCCCAGAGGATTATATTTCCGTGTTCAGTGGTCAACTGAAGACCGCCACGATACATCTTCCGGCATGGCTGAACGAGAGACGGGAATTAATTAACTTGGCGTGGGAATAAGGAATTTATTTTTTTATCGACCGTTCTATGTTGCCGGCTCGAATGTTTCAGTTGTTTTCGAGTGTGCATTCAAGGAAGTTGATTTTGCTCAGTGTTAGTGTGCTATGTGTTACAGTGATAAATAAGTTTTTTAAACGTTTTATGGAAATAAGTACAGTGCTTCAGTCTCCATTCATTACTAAATAATACATTTTATTGTAGGGTTTATTAAACCAGTTTTAATATTCAAAATGCAAAGATAGGTACAGTCAACACTGGATTTGAAGAAGTCATGGGAAAACATGGGCTAAGAGTAATGAATGAAAATGGAGAGCTATTCGCAAACTTCTGTGCTTCATATCAACTGGCTATAGGAGGAAGCATGTTTCCACATAAGAGAATACACAAGGCAACATGGATATCACCAGACCATAGAACAGAAAATCAGATTGATCATATATGCATAAACAAGAAGTTTAGATCATCATTGCAGGATGTAAAGGTATATAGAGGAGCAGATGTGGCATCAGATCACCATCTTCTGATAGCCAAAGTAAAAATGAAACTCAAGAGATATGCAACAATGCAAAATTATAGACAACAGTTTAATGTAGGACAGCTAAGAAATCAAGAAACAAGAGACAAATTTGCGGTCACAGTATCCAACAAATTCCAAGTGCTCCAACAGCTCGAAGATGTAGAGAATACAGAAGACTATTGGCAGCAGGTCAAAACAGTATGGAAGGAGACATGTGAAGAAATACTGGGGAAAAGGGAAAGCAAAAAGCATGGATAACAACAGAAACCATCAATAAGATAAAAGACAGAAAAAACAAGAAAGCAGAGTTAAACACAAGCAAAACTAGAAGCTCCAAAGCCAAGGCTCAAGAAGTGTACACAGAAGCAAACAAAGAAGTAAAAAGAAGTATCAAAAGAGACAAGAGAAAGTATATTGAGGAGTTGGCAAGAGAGGCAGAAGATGCTGCAGCCAAAGGAAATATGAGAGAACTGTATAGCAGCACAAAGAAGCTAACAGGGAAATACAAGCAAACAAGTTGCCTCATAAAAGACAAGAATGGGAAACTGCTCAGCAATATACAAGAGCAAATGAAGAGGTGGACAGAATATTTTGGGGACCTTCTCAATAGACCAGCTCCACAAAACCCGCCGGACATCCAGCCAGCAGAAGAAGAGCTACAAATTAACGGTGAAAGACCAACGAAGGAAGAAATAAAGAAAGCCATAAAGCTTCTAAGAGAGGGAAAAGCGTCTGGACCTGATGGCATTCCAGCAGAGGCCATCAAAGCAGATATCGACACAGCTACAGAGATGTTATATAAATTACTTGGTAAAGTCTGGGAAAAGGAAGAGATACCAGCAGAATGGAAGGAAGGATATCTGGTTAAGTTGCCTAAGAAGGGAAATTTACAAGAGTGCACAAATTATAGAGGAATAATGTTACTATCAGTGCCAGGAAAAGTATTAAACAGGATTATCCTTGAGAGATTAAAAGAGTCCATAGACAAGAAACTGAGAGATGAACAAGCAGGTTTTCGACAAAACAGATCATGTACAGACCAGATAGCCACTTTGAGAATAATAGTTGAACAAAGTCTGGAATGGAATTCACCACTATACATCGGATTTGTGGACTACGAAAAGGCATTTGACAGTGTAGACAGAGAATCACTTTGGAAATTGATGAGGCATTATGGAGTTCCCCTGAAGATCATTAATTTAATAAAGAAAACATATGAAGACATGACATGCAGAGTTCTTCACGAAGGACAGCTTACAGAACCGTTTGGGATAAGAACAGGAGTGCGACAGGGATGCCTCTTGTCTCCATTTCTTTTCTTGCTGGCAATAGATTGGGTTATGAGATCATCGACAACACACAACAGAAATGGAATCCAGTGGACTCTGACTAAGCAGTTGGATGATCTGGATTTTGCTGATGACTTGGCTCTTCTGTCCCATAACCGTAATCAGATGCAGGACAAATTGAAAACACTCGATGAGAGGTCACAGCAATTGGGTCTGAAAATACACAGGGAAAAGACAAAAATAATGAGAATAAATGCAGGTAATGATAACAGGGTTGAACTTGAAGAAACACCAATTCAAGATGTAGAATCATACACATATCTTGGCAGTAATATAGACAAAGTTGGAGGGACAGACAGCGATATCAAAATAAGAATACAAAAGGCAAGAGGAGCTTTCATTGCATTGGGAAATATATGGAGATCAAGAGAAATCGGATCCAACACGAAAATAAGAATCTTCAACTCAAATGTGAAGTCAGTCCTATTGTATGGCTCGGAGACATGGAGAACAACAAAGACAACAACCAAAAAGCTACAGACTTTCATAAATGGGTGCTTGCGTAGAATAGAGGGATTAAAATGGTATGACAAGGTTACCAACGTGGAACTGATGACAAGAACTAGACAAGTGCCAGTGGAACAAGAGATGAGAAGAAGACGATGGCGATGGATAGGACACACACTGAGGAAACCTGTTGATAGCATTACAAGCCAGTCCTTGTTCTGGAACCCCCAGGGCAAGAGAGGCAGAGGAAGACCAAGAAGTACATGGAGAAGAGAGTTGGAAACAGAGGTGAAAATGATGAGGAGAACATGGAAAGAACTTGAGATGATGGCACGGGACAGGAGGACTTGGCATGTGTTTGTTGAAGGCCTATGCTCCTTTGGGAGTGGAGGGTTATGAAATGAATGAATATTCAAATAGATATAATTTCCGATAAAAGAAAAATACTATCAGGTGCCGAATATCGGAAACGGAAACTGGAAAAAGAACGCGATATTCAAAAACATAGAGGGGCTTCACATAAATATCTAAAAACTGAAACAGCTGATGTAGGACAGAAGAAAATAAGCAAATGTACCGAATTAAATGATTCTGAGCTCATGGCAAGTATTTCTAACTAGGACCCCAGTAACGTAGATATTACTAACAATGTCGAAAATGAGACTGATTTGACCGTTTCCAATTCCAGAGATTTAAGTGATGAACTTGAGAGGTACACTGATCCGGCAAGATGGAATCCTTCTTTAAGCGATACCGAAAGATTGGAAATTGTAAAAAAAGTCCTGCCAGAGAGACTGAAACATGAGTTCGTTTTTCCACGCAGCTCTAATGGTCGGAAATTTTCACTAAACTTTTACACTAGGGAGCTAAGCAATGGAGAACATATTAATCGATCATGGTTAGTGTATTCAAAAGAAAAAGATTATGTATTTTGTTTCTGCTGTAAGTTGTTTTCCTGTAATAAAATATCACTCACTACTGATGGCTATAATGATTGGGGTAATTTGTATGTGTATCTTAATGAACACGAAAAATCTAAAAACCACTTGGAGTCCCATACAAAGTGGATTGAATTATCGTTTCAGGCTTAAATCCGTACAGACAATTGATTCAGTGCAACACAAGTTATTAAATTCAGAAGTTCGACACTGGAGGAGCATAATAGAACGCTGATAAAGTAAAGCTGTTATACAATTCTGATAAAGCTATCCCAGGGTAATTAGTACTGTTAATATATGGTTGGTAAGAGTATATCTCTGTTGAAGTGATTAGACTGTTGGAGTACATGCGCCCACACAGAGCAGATGATAAATGGGCTAGCTCTGTATTGTCCCTGTGTATAAAGTATGTAGTGAGTGGTATGAAGGGTACAGTCACTCACCCTGTACTGTCAAGCATAGATCAACGAATCAGACTAGTGTCCATTTCCAATTGACAGCACATAATTTATTCACACAGCAACATCAATCCGGTACGATACACTACACAGGTACAACAGGATACACAAAAATCAATAATAATCAATTGCGCAGAATGTCACAGCTGTTCAGTATGATGTAAACCCTGTTTACATCGCAGTTCTAATGTTACATCAGTAAATCCACCAGAACGACCGCTGATACTGCAGTTACAAAACGCCACACAGGCTTAAATCTATACATATACTCGCAGTTCTAATGTTCCGCCAGAACGACTGCTGATGCTGCAGTTACAAAACGCCACACAGGCTTAAATCTATAGGAATACTTCAACGACTGTATACACTGCAATTACCAAAACGCCACACAGGCTTAAATATATATATACTCAAAAGACTGTCCGCTCTGCAGTCTACAAGTAATCTGGCCTACACAAATCCTGGCCTTATAATCTCTTCAATAACTCTGATATCTGTTCATGGATCCTTAAATCTATATATACTCAAAAGACTGTCCGCTCTGCAGTCTACAAGTAATCTGGCCTACACAAATCCTGGCCTTATAATCTCTTCAATAACTCTGATATCTGTTCATGGATCCTTAAATCTATATATCCTCAAAAAGACTGTCCGCTCTGCAGTCTACAAGTAATCTGGCCTACACAAATCCTGGCCTTATAATCTCTTCAATAACTCTGATATCTGTTCATGGATCCTTAAATCTATATATACTCAAAAGACTGTCCGCTCTGCAGTCTACAAGTAATCTGGCCTGCACAAATCCTGGCCTTATAATCTCTTTTAAAAAAGTACATTCACCAGAAAACTCTCCCTCCATAAGGAACAATGGCCTTACCATCTCCTAGCGCCGTTCCTGCACAATAGAAATCTATCCGGGAGGTAAATATGATTCAAAACATCGGCCTGTAGACATCAAGGCCCCAGAACATGTTCTTAACATAAAGTACACCTTAACTTCTCTTATCTGCAGATAATCACACCTAAAATAGGCAAATAATGGTACACCTCGAAAAATGGCCAAACATCGTTCCCGTACACTACCCTTGGGAACACACACAAGACACAGGGCTGACTCCAGTCAACCCCCCAAACTTAGACTCCTCTCCGACTGCCACGGGAACACACATCTCCCGCCAAACAGTCACCGGACTCGGCTGTTCACGGACTAGCCGTGAGCTATTCACAGCCGGCCGAAACCAGTACAGAATAACTAAATGACTAGCGCTCACACGCTTTCTGTACACTCTGTTCTCTAACATATAAATGTTTAAACAACTCACAATTAAACAAGCCGACAAGTGCCACAACCCTGAATTCACACTGTACAATCAGCATAGTACGGATCACTCCCCTTTTTGACCTTAACAAACGCCTAATTGCTATTGTCCAGTTCTTGAGCCAACAATGCTTGCCATTTCGTGGAACATCTGATAAATTATATTACCCTAACAATGGAAACTTTTTAAAGCTTGTTGAACTGATTGCCAGATTTGATAGTGCTATGTGTGAACATTTAATGAGACTAGCTCGTGGATCGACCAAACATTACCTCTGGGAAAAACGTTCAAAATGAGTTGATTGCTCTTCTCTCTGGAACCATAAAAAAAAAGAAATAATTTCTATGGTGGAGAAAGCTAAATATTATAGCAAAGTTGCAGACTGTACTCCCGATGTAAGTCACATTAAACAATTAACACTAATTGTAAGATTTGTTAATACGAATCCAGATGATAATAATAATAATAATAATAATAGCCCCTTCAGTCATAACTGACTATGGGAATGTGCCCCTGAGGTGACAGCCCTCAGCTGCTTATTTTCCTGGTGCTCCTTTCGACGTTTTCTCCTCACCTCTGCTTCCTGTGTGAGCCTCTCTTCGCCCAATCTGAGGTGACGCCGTAAATAGCATCGCCACTTAGTGCGATCGGCAGCTTCATCCTCCCATGTTGCTGGATCCATGTCCAGTGCCCTCATATCTCTCTTGCACACATCTTTGAACCTCAGCTGTGGTCGCCCAACTGTTCTCTTGCCATCTGCTAATTGTCCGTAGAAGATATCTTTTGGGATGCGACCATCTTCCATGCGGCGAACATGGCCAAGCCAGCGAGGTCTGCGCTGTCTAAGAAGCGTATACATACTTTGAAGGCCAGCACGTGACAACACCTCGACATTTGTCACTTTATCTTTCCAAGAGATGCCGAGGATGCGGCGTAGACACTGCACATGGAAGGTATTGAGCCTTCTTTCTTGCTTAGCATAGGTCGTCCAGGTCTCGCTGCCATATAGGAGTGTGCTGGTGACGCAGGCATTATATACCGCAGCTTTGGTCTTCATTGTGAGTTTAGAGTTTCCCCAAACACGCGATGTGAGGCGGGCAAAGGTAGCTGCAGCTTTGCCAATGCGGCTGTCGATTTCTGTATCCAGTGAGAGTTTGTCATTGATGGTAGACCCTAGGTATGTGAAGTGGTGCACCACTGCCAATTCATAGTTATCGATGGTGATAACTGGGGCAGCACCCACATCCTGACTCAGCACATTCGTTTTCTTTAGACTTATTGTGAGGCCAAAGTCCTTGCATGCTTTAGTGAAGCGATTCATCAAGCTCTGAAGCTCCTGTTGGCTTTGAGTGACGACTGCAGCATCATCAGCGAACAACAAGTCTCTTATAGTGACCCTTTTTATTTTTGTTTTTGCCTTCAGCCTTGAAAGATTAAACAGACGGCCATCTGACCTAGTGTGAAGGCTTATTCCTTCAGTTGAATCTCTGAATGCATGTTTCAAGAGTAAGGCAAAGAAGATTCCGAAGAGGGTCGGAGCCAGAACACAGCCTTGTTTAACGCCACTTCGTATATCAAAGGGCTGTGACGTGCTTCCAGCATATTGGACTGTTCCCTTCATGCCGTCATGGAATGACTTTATCATTTCCAGCATTTTAGAAGGGCAGCCTATTTTCAGGAGGATTTTAAAGAGTCCATCCCTACTAACCAGGTCGAATGCTTTTGTGAGGTCTATAAAGGCGATATATAATGGTCTTTTCTGCTCTCTTGATTTTTCCTGAAGCTGGCGGAGAGAGAAGATCATGTCTGTTGTTGATCTGCCAGCTCGGAATCCACACTGTGCCTCTGGATGTATGCGCTCAGCTAACTTGTGTAGTCGCATTAAGATGACTTTGGCAAAAACCTTACCAACAATACTAAGAAGAGAGATGCCTCTGTAGTTATTGCAATCACTTCTGTCTCCTTTATTTTTATACAGTGTTACAATCTTGGCATCTCGCATGTCTTGAGGAATAGTTGTCTCTTCCCAGCACTGGCACAGCATCCTATGCAGGGGATGTAATAGCGTGCTCTTACAGCATTTGATTAAATCAGGAGGAATCCCATCACTGCCTGGTGCTTTGCCAGAGGCCAAGCTATCAATGGCCTTGCTGAGTTCCTCTAATGTTGGTTCGGCATCCAGCTCCTCCATAGTTGGCAGACTGTTGACACCATCAAGGGCTGCAGGCGTAACGGTATTGTCTCTAGCGTAAAGCTCAGAGTAGTGCTCGACCCACCTCTCCATCTGCTTACCCTTATCGGTTAGCTTCTCTCCGCTGATGGTTTTTAGCGGTGCCGTCTTACTTTTATGGGGGCCAAGTGCTTTCTTTATACCGTCATACATTTGTCTAATGTTGCCTGTTTGCGCTGCGATCTGGATGCTCTCACTGAGCTGGAGCCAGTAGTCATTTGCACAGCGTCCAGCAGTTTGTTGAACTTTGCTTCTCGTAGCCCTCAGGATCTGTAGGGTTCTGGCACTCGGTGAACGTTTGTATTCATTCATAGCACTGCGCTTAGCTTCAATGACAGGTGCCATCACATTTGATGAAGCATCAAACCAGTCATTTGACTTTGCTGTTTTCTTACCAAAGGTGGCAAGTGCAGTACTTTGAATGGTGTTCCGTAGATGCTCCCAGTTCTCTGTAATAGTATCACCATGCTGAGGGCTACTGAGCACTTTCTCGAAGGTCGCAGTGAATTAAGCGATCATGAAAGGGTCTGACATCTTGCTGGTATCAATGCGTGGTTTCCCTTCATGTCTGACACGATAGAGTTTTCTTGGTTGTGCTCTGATTTTGCAGCAAACCAAGGAGTGATCTGTATCACAGTCTGCACTATGGTACGAGCGCGTGGAGAGCACAGACTTGAGGAGTGGCCTTCTGACGAGAATCAGGTCAAGTTGGTGCCAGTGCTTGGATCGTGGGTGTCTCCATGACACCTTATGCTGGGGTTTTGTCTGAAAGTAGGTGTTGGTCACGCAGAGGTCATGGTGGACGCACAACTCTAAGAGCCGTTGTCCATTTTCATTCATCTTGCCAATACCAAACCTGCCCAGACATGAAGGCCATGAAACATTATCGGCACCCACTCTAGCGTTAAAGTCACCAAGGAGAACAAGCTGTTCTTGCCTAGGTATGCTTTTGATAATTGCTGTTAGATTCTCGTAGAACTCATCTTTAGCTTCTGAGGCAGAGTACAGAGTAGGAGCATACACACTGACAAGGGTGATGGGACCTGTGCTAGTTTGCAGGCGGAGCGTTAACAGGCGTTCTGATCCATTCTCGCCTGGTTCAACCATTTTAGTTAGCGATTTTTTTACCGCAAAACCTACTCCGTGTTCTCTAGCTTTATTAAGATCTTTCCCTTGCCAATAAAATG
This sequence comes from Oreohelix idahoensis, assembly GCA_024509875.1. NCBI lineage: Eukaryota > Metazoa > Mollusca > Gastropoda > Stylommatophora > Oreohelicidae > Oreohelix > Oreohelix idahoensis. The sequence goes on from JAMPIV010021732.1 coordinate 113,768, forward strand.
TGTAGTCCTTCTCGCTCACCGTTCCAGAGCCCGCCAGGCGCGTTTCCTGAAGTGCAGCTATATCCACCTGAAGTCGTTTAAGCTCATCATTAATTATGGCTGTCTTCCTTACATTGTTTACATCCTGTAGGTTTTCGGATAGTCCAGTCAACATAGTCCGGACGTTCCAGCATCCCAATCTGAGAGTTTACTTATTTCTATTTTTTCGATAATTGCTTGGTGCAAAATTTTCTGTCCACAGTTCGGGTTTGACCCTAATCCCCATGCACCCAATGGGGAAAGCAGACAGTGGCGGGACAACACCTTATTGACTGGGGGCTGCCCAGCTTGAAGCGGGCGGTAGCTGTCCAGTGAGATCCTAGAACCTCTCCCACTGTCGGAAGTAGCCCCTGGCGCAATGCCCTACGCCAATTGGGCAAAATGCTTATAACCGGTAACTGCTACTTCCCGTGTTTTGCCGACACCTATAGGGTGAAGCTGGAGTGTCCTCTCCAGGGCGCGAGCTTGGGCACAGTTATATGGAGATCAAGCTGTTGCCCATGCAGCATGTTCCCCCTCTCCACACAGCCGGTAGATCCAAAGGAACGGCAGTAGCCGATACAGTTTGGTACCAGCCATGTCGCAGGAGTTGCCAGAATAATGTCGAATCCAGATGATATCAACATTCATGAGCATTTTCTTGGTTTCATTGCTGTAGAAGCCACTACAGGCTCAGCGTTAACCGAATGCATTCTAAGAAAATTGTCAGACATGGATATTCCAATCGCAAACATGCGTGGCCAGGGGTATGACAATGGATCAAATATGAAAGGAAAACATTCAGGAGTTCAACAACGTATTAGGGACTTGAACCCGAGAGCTTTTTATATCCCTTGCTGTTCTCATTCTCTCAACTTGGTGGTCAATGATGCCGCGACTTCATCTTGAGAAGGGGTTTTATTTTTTGAAACGGTTCAGAAATTGTATGTGTTTTTCTCAGCGTCAACACAACTCTAACGCCCAAGCCACTAAGTACAACTCGCTGGGAATCTAGAATCGAGGCAATTCGTCCTTTAAGATATTATATTGAGGAATTTTATGATACATTGATAGAAATTGCTGATGACGAGTCAGTAGACAAAATGGCGAGACATGAAGCTGAAACCCTTGCCCTAAAACTCAGATATTTTAAATGTGTATGTTGTCTGGTTATATGGCACTATGTTTTAAACGAAATTAATGTTGCTAGTAAACTGTTGCAAAGCATAAAAATGGAATTGACTAGTGCCATAACAACTTTGAGAAATGTTCTCCAAAGCCTTAAGAATCTCAGAAATGATGAATCATTTCAAAATTTTCTTGTTGATGCTACAACATTAGCTGAGAAAGTTGAAGCTGATCCTGATTTGATACCAACGTTTGAATGTACTAGAGTGCGTCGGCAGAAAAAGCAACACAACTATGAAGCAAGAGATGAACCTATTTTGGATCCCAAAACTAAATTCAAAATATTTTTCTTTTTTATTATTGATGTTGCAACCAATTCTATTGAAGAAAGGTTCGAGCAATTGGAACATCACAGTTCACATTTTTCCTTTTTATATAACATCCCTAAATTGAAATCTGAGACGAAAAATGAGCTCTTAAACAAATGTAAAAACCTAGAAGGCGTTTTAACACATCAAGAAAATAGAGACATTGATGCCATTGAGCTATGTGATGAACTGAAAGTAGTATCCAAATTAGTACCAGAAAATACACCGCCTATTGAAGTTCCTTGTTATATTATTGAAAATAACATTGCTCCTAATGTCGCTATAGCCTTAAGAATATTACTAACTTTGCCTGTAACGGTAGCAAGTGGTGAGCGTAGTTTTTCAAAACTGAAGCTTATTAAAACTTATTTAAGCTCAACAATGGCCGAAACTAGATTGGAAGGACTTGCCATGATTTCAATTGAACATGAAATCGATATAAAAAATTAGACTACGCAGACCTTATTTCTGCTTTTGCAAATATGAAAGCAAGAAAAGTGTCTTTTTAAGCAGTACATACTTCAAACAATATCAATTCAAATAATGTGAAAATAGTGCTAAAAACTATAACATGTACATACTATAGTTAAGTGTTTGTGACTCAACAGTTCATCGTTCCACATGAGAAGAGCATCCCCTATATGTAAATAATGTAACTACATTTATTTCATATAATTGTCTCTAATAAAGTCAATGGTTTATTTTATGACTATACAGTATTTTCATCAATTTATCAATACATTATTATTAATGGTACTATTTAAAATTAGGCTAATGGTCATGAAATTAATGTTGAAGCTTGTTTAACATAATGGTTTTAAAAATTTCAAACGTTAATTTGAGGTTGGGCTGGGGCGGCAAGGTATGGTATTGCACGGGGCGGCAAAATTCCTAGGGCCGGCCCTGGTGGTTCTCAACATTTTTTTTCCTCATGGCCCCTTCTGAGCCTCATTTACCTATGTGCAGTGCACCCCTTCATAGTCACTGCTAGCTGGAAAAGAGGTACGTTACCATCTTACTGTGGCCCTCTTGTCACGGAATGCATCCCCTACTTTGCAGTAGTGGTCCAACAATGGCCAACAACTCAAGAGTATCTAATGTCCGTCTTCTAAGGTATCTAATGTCACTGAAGATTACTCTTGGGAGATTGGTAAATAGAAGGATGATGATGCTTCTATTTTGAGGGAGTATTCACAAGATATTCAGAAGTCAAGAACAATGCTGAATGTGTCTTAGCAAATTTAATTTATTATCTGCCCGCCGCCTTTTGTGAAGAGATATTTTGTGTATTTTATTTAGCTCGTTCAAGCCACCAACTTATTTAACAGTAAAATGCTACTTTATTAACTCGTTTATCTATGGAAAATACTGGTTCATACGTGTGCATTTCTCTCTGCAATAATTAAATCAACTATGAATTTGTAAAACATAAAATAAATTTAATGATCAATTATCTTTTAAAAAGGTAAAATAAGTACATGATTGATGAGTTAATATTGGTTTCTTCACTGAAACTTCGCTGGAACTGTGTTATTAAAGTGTTCATTTGGTTCTGGTTTGATAAGTTTAACTTAGCTGTCAGATTGATGAAGTGTTTCTGTTGGCTGCAGACTGCTCCGTCGATCTACGATGTCTGTGGCGAGGGCACGTCCCAAAAACGTGAGTACTGTGATAATCGCTTCTGTGGTCAATTGCGAGTATCTTCACAATCCGTTGAAGGTAGACGTCTCGTGTCGACTACAAGCTATGAACCACAAATTTGTCTTCCAAACTGGTATCGTAGACTGGTACCACAAATGGTCTTGTAGACTCGTACTACGAACTTTAGAGGAACACAAAGGCCTCTGCTAAGTTTTATGTTCTCGGATACTAATCAGGCGCCTTCCCGCTGTTTCTTCCACTGACTCTTTTTCTCAGCAATTGTATCCCCCGTGAGTATACATTATATCTCAGTGGATATGATTAAAAATTCACAATTATTTTCAGTTCGTCTGAGCGAAAATTATGTCTGGACAGCTGAGAATGCAATGGCTTGGGCCTGGGTGAACATGTCTAAGTATGCATTTAAGGGGATGCACTACAGTGAAAACTAACTTTTGTTCTAATAACATTTTCAAACTTTTTATGTTCTCAATAGACACAATGTTTGTCCATGAACCAAATTCTACAGTTTATTGTGTTACAAAACATGTGGTTACGATGGTAACCAAAAAAAAAAAAAAATCCGACATATTGGATTTTTCACCAATTTTCAATAGCAAAAATCATGTATCCCATTGACCAAACTTTATCAAATTGCACACACATGTTGTAACTGACAATTAAAACAATTTTACATATGCTTTTCTTGATAAGTTTAAAATTCTATTTTTAATGATTTAAAAAAAATACACTATATTTGTATGAAAAAAATTTTAATAAAATATTTAAAAAAATATATCAAAGCAAATTACAAAAATATCAAAAAAGCATGTGACAATTTAAAGATATATATATATATATATGTACTACATGCATGCCAAGTTTCAGACTGATCTGTTAGATAGGGTGTTAGTTTTTAAATTTAAAAAAAATAAAATATTAATTTTAAGAAAAATGCTTTTTACTCACCGAGTGCCTTGTCTTGTCCAATATACTCCATTCTTGGGTGTCGAAATGTCTCTAAAATTCTCCAGCACTATATGCTGCACCTCCTTTAGCTTCCTGCAGCTCCTCCTCTCGCCTTAGTCTTGCTTGCCTAATTTTTCTTCCTTTTACAAGTTTGTCAGCCGCATATTTCTGGCTGTTGGTCAGACGTTTCCTTAATCGCACCTGTCCAAGGCGTTTCGAATTTGTTCCAGATGCTTGGCCATACAGCTTTTTTATTTCTGTACTGGCTGATGGACCAAAGCTGAACTCTCCAATGGCCACAAGGATACTGAATTTGACTTTTTTAATTAGTATTTTGTCAGTTGTTACCGTCGTTCGTTGTTCGTTGTAATATATCATCATGTGACATATTCTTTCCAGAACGTTGTCTCCATTACAGCTACTCTGAACGCATCACGATTCTGGGCAAGTCGACCTGCATCAGCCAAAGACAAGTTCAGACTCTCTGTGATGTCCTGGGTCCACCATCGTCTAGGTCGACCCCTTCCCCTTTTTCCAGGAACCATGCCTTCCATCACTGTTTTTTCCAGACTATTATGTCTTTTTATATGACCGAACAATTTCAGCTTCCTTATTGCGATGGTATTTAGGAGCCAATGTTCCTGTACGTTTAGTGAGTGCAGTACTTCTCTATTGCTCTTTTTTCTGTCCAAGGTATTCTCAACATCCTTCTGTAGCATTTCATTTCGAATGATGTAATCTTTTTTGCAACTGTTTTATTGAGTGTCCAAGTCTCGCAGCCGTATGTTGCTACTGGGAATATACATGCTCTGATCAGTTGTAACTTTGTTTCTTTGCTTGTGCCTTGCCATAAGTTTTTCATCTGTATTAGTTTATGTGAAGCAATTGCAAGTCTTCTTTTAATTTCTACTGCACAGTCGGTTGTAATATATAGCAAACCAATATTGGATTATTTGCAGGCATCCAACTTACCTATAAATATAGAGGAGGTGTTGAGAATAGACAGACCTAGGGAACTGCATAATATAGTCAAACAATATCTAACACGAACACATGTTAATATATAGTGGCTGGGAATGTGAAGGTCTGATGCTGTTCTTACAATGCATGTGACTTTAAATGGATGAAAGTCAATTAAATATCTGGTAAAATCCGTTATATAACAAGAACCACCAGGCCTTTACACCCATCCACTTTAATATTATTCTTGTTCATAGTTTCTTCTTGATTTTGTTTGTTTGTTTTTTATTTTATTATTTAACGTAAAGGCCTAAGCACAATTGTGAGTATCCCTATTTTCAAATGTGATGCCGCTTTCTCATGTCGGCAGTTGTACATATTATTTGGAATTGAGGGCAATATATATCCTAATTATAACCCATCAGAGGTTGAACGGGATTTCTGTTTATCTTCATTAAATTAAAAAAAATAAAAAAAAACTTTTTTTAATGACACAAATTTCCGCTTGCTGCAACGACTCCATATAACATTGTGGAGGCTATCATTTGCATTTTGAGTTGCACCTAGCTCACACCGCTTGAGCAGATGCTGATCAGTAAGACGCTCATAAATAGGGGCTAAGTGCTTATGGAGCAGGTTGTAGTCTAGCGGAGTATGAACTTGGGTCTCGTGGGGTCCGGCAGCTTCTCCTTTGGCCACGGAAGCCTGATAGAAACACCAGGAGTTTTTGCCTGGCGGACAAAAATTATGTTGGGGTTTGTCGTTTGTCGAATACCCATGGCAGAGAGAAGCCATGATGGCTTGTTTCACCTCTGGAGGTGTACTATGCTGGCGGATGGCCCTGGTGTAGTAAATACACAGTTTTCTTATGGTATTTTGGGTCAGACGACCATGGCCATTTTCCCCAAGGGTGACTTTTTGTTTCCTGCAGTAATGAGTGTCCTCAGTGCAGTGCCTAATTGCTTTGCGACATGGTTGACGCACTCTTCTGTGGTTATGTCAACTTCTGGACCATACGGTTTGATGTCGCAGAGTCTGTTGTAGGCCTTGGAATCGCAATCTGTCGTAGATTTTAGATAGGGGAATTAAGACATTGGTTGGTCCCTTCTGAATAGAAATAGAACAGGTGATAGCTTAGTGGGAGATAATAATAGAAATAGATTTTCACGAGTGAGATGGTGGAAATTAATAGAGTCTGTCCCTGAAACGCGACAAGATTCTCTCGGTCAGCCTATCTTCTACAACAGATCTAGATTAGTCAGACAGTCTATAAAATATATATTAAATATATATACCCCTCACATACACACACACATAAGTGACGACAGTTAGACGCACAGACGTGAAAACTATAACAATGGAATAAGATATTTGGGACGAGCTGACTGACACACTTCAATAAAGTTTATGTAAAGTTTATTAACATAAAGAAAATTGTCCACAACAAAATAAGTTTACTTATCAAGCACATATAAATACACATAGGTTAATGAATTACTAAAAGAATAATAGACCCATAGGTGTAATCCTTTCCCCCTCTGTTTAGCCAACTATTCCGTTAGAAGAAAAGTTATAGCCCCCAAAGAGTCACAGATTTACACGCTATGGTCTAGTATTTCCCTCTATAGTTTAAGAACAGAGTTGATACATTAATCTATTCTAAGAGGAAAACTGCAGTTAGCAACAAACTTGCATAATGAAATTACAAAGTGGGTGTCAGAATTATACAATGAAAGAATCACTCGTTCCTGCTTTCGTTCTACTCTTTCAACAGTGGCCACTGGCTTTCGTTCTTACCTACAAAACTGGACTTTTCACCTTCTGGCGCAATCATAGGACACACCCTCACAGCACATCCAGTGTTCGGTTAGCAAAGACAACCCCAGCTCTACAGTGACTGGTTGATTCCAAGACTCCGGGGAGCGTTATCTTCACTGGTTATATTTTAGGATTACTGTTTATGTCGCTATAAATCGGTTCAGGTAAGAAATTATAAACCGGCTCACAAGGTCAGAATCTCGAAGTTTCCCGTACTTAGGAAAGGCAGGTTGGTAACTTCTCAAAAATGTAAAAATTCTTGGTCACACCACAATTAGTCAAACAAACCGTCGGGAAATGTTACTGTTTGTAATTTCTCTCGCCACAGGGCTGAATGTACAATGCGATTGTTGGGAAGAATTATAATCTGGCTCGATAGGCCCAGTTATTGCATTTAGTATTAAAGTTCGTGAGATGAGTACTCTGTCTTTTTCAGGATGCAAACACAATTCCAGACCGGTTGTAACTTGGAAACTCACTTTTTTAAATTACAAAAATGTTTCTTCTAGGTTCTTCTCATATACTGAAAAAACCCCCTGGTAGGTTTTGGGTTGACCCAGATACTGTATAAGGGAAGAGAAAAAAACATAAATACTCAACCCTAATGTATACACAATCCTACGCGTAAATTAGAATATGTTCACTTCGGTCATTTAACTTTAAGTTAGAGAATATACGCTTAGCGCTTGTCTCATCGTTTAAACTTCCGTGAATTAAATTCTAGTCATTAAAAGAACCAATCACCATGAATTAGAAATACGTAAGTATCTCATCAATACTCAATGATGAATCAGTGCATTTACTAGTTAGTTAAAATATTCTCGGACTGGTTACTAGCAATTTAATTAAATTTATTTATAGCTGTATGAGTTTTAGCTAGAAATTGTAATTATTTTGCTATCCACTGTAACACCGTAAACTTAAAAAATATAACTGACTTTCATTTAATCACTCTACACATAAATCTAGTGAAGATATACTAGGCGATTTACCACTTAAATCACTCACAAATACTATCAATATATTTACCTCACACAGTACTTCTTAAAACTATCCTCCAACGTAACTGAGAAATTCTACTTAAATAAAAGTGATTTCTAGAACGTAGCTAGGTTGTCTAGCGAGACTGTGGATGTCTGAATGAATGAAGTCTAAAACTGCTCTGGTATAAATATATCTCTGATGAAATGAAAATCATTACATTATCGAAACCCCAGACTCTCTCGACCACATGTTCGCACCTAGAGGAAAATCTACATAAATTCTTGCTCATTCTACAAATGAAACGAATTTCTCACGCTGAAGCCGAAACAGACTCGCAAATCGAGCGGACAGTCTCTCTTAGATCTTGCGTAACATGATTTACCAGACCGTGCAAGAGATTTCTGCTCTCGAGAATTCACACTATTACTGCCTGCAGACTCTGGTCATAAACGAAATACACTCAAGCTCTTCTTTCATCTCAAATCTTTCACCGTGAATAATTAACTTATAGGCGAGCAGATTATATAAAAGTGATAGACGATAGTCTTACTTCTTATCCCTGTCGAGAACGAATTAACACGATTCGGTCCCATCAAAGAACTTAGCTTAACAGCAATAAAATGCGTTGCTAAATTAGCAAGGAAAAGACAAAGGTATGAATTGCTAACAATCTAACGTATGCGAAAGAAAGGTAAAAGAGCGGGAAAAAGGTAAAAGAGCGGAAGAAAAGTAAAAGACAAGTGCAGAATAAAGAATAGATATCTGAAATTTTTTAATCATAATATCTCTGCCACACCATCTGATAGCAAAGCAGTGTAGCGTAGCTTGTGATTTGCCACTGAACGAAGCCAGAAAACCTCACAGGCTTTTACTTCCATCATTCCGGCTGACCCTTCGTAATTACGGCAGCAGTCCTTCTGATGCTTTGCTTTCCATTGTTCAAATTTGTTAGGCTGGTTTTTCAGTTGCTACTGTCCAGTATTCTCGCAGGTGTAACAGAAGGAAAACATAACGTGCGTATCGATGACCAGTCAAGTTGTCGATAACACTGCCAACACCTATCAGTGACTTATGACCTCTAGATAGCCATGTTGCATCAAAGCTGATTCTGTTGTAACACTGCTGGAAATTACACACTTTCGACGTGCTCTAACGGCAGAAAGTTGCTTTGTTTTTTTACCTTTTCTTCCCATTTTGAAGTAATAGAACATAATTTAATGAGATTTAGACTGTAATCAAGAGAAACATGTACTTCGTACCACGTTCAATGAGTTATTTGTTTACGTTCGGAAGTACCGGTCGTTATGTTCCGGATATGCACAGACAAAGCTACGTGCTGTTACGACCAATCAGAAAGATAAACACCAATGCCTGATGAATGGGCCTTGACTGAGAGAATGGGGTCACTCCGTGACCTCTCCTTATAAGGAAGTTATTACAAATGATAAGAGATATATACACATGATGTCACCATCATCCTCTCCTTGTTCCATTTTGAGTCTGGGGTTACCTCTGCTTTTGGTTCCCTGTGAGGAATAGCACGAAGCCAACACTAGCGCTTTGCTGTGGTGGTTCATGAGTATATCATTTTCACATGCTGAGGTACCCACTCGTATGGGCTTGTATAACCACCAGCAGTTCAGAAATGTCAAATTCAAAGTATAAAATATATGTTACAACTCATCCCAATTTGTTGGGAACTCTAGACTTCTTGCTCAGTAGAATAGTCTTGGTAACTTGATGAAGATACATCGAACACGCGTCTAGGGTATTATTTCTATTTAGAATTCCTCTGTGACTTGTGAGTGGTCCTGTAGAATCCGGTTTCCGTATTAATATTGGCTATTTTCTACCAACCTTTCTGTGATAGGGTGGGCGAGATGATGATGATGCTGTTGTGATATGTGATCACTTTCTTTCACACTCGCACCGACCCGAACAACAATAAAACTCTTGATTCTAAGGCAGGGGCTGTATTTATTCATACAACCCAGTCAGTGACCCAAACCCACAAAGCAAACTAATGAACAAACATCAAACAAGTAACCAAACAAACAAAACACCCAGCCAGTGCTCAATTGCTAATCTGAAACGCAAACAAAGCACCGACTAGTTAAAATCATAATAGTTAAATAATGAGAAACCCCATGCTCTCACTTGTCAAACTGCCCTTCTTCCACGCTACCTGAAACATTCAACTATCATGCACACACACTCAGCCCATGCATGTCATCTCATCAGAGTAGTATGGTGTTGTGCATGAGGCTGGCAATCTCATCATGTAACACAGATTGCTACCGAAACCACTAATGCAAGAGCATCTGAATGCTTTGTGCGGTCTCCATGCGGAGGCCAGCCACACTGGTGGCCATATGCTCCATAAGGAGCGAGAAGAGACATAATTTGTTCCCAAGTGGACCCACGTGCTCTCATAAATTATCCGACACATAACAATAACTAAGTAATAATGAAATGTGCATAAAATAATATTAAACGATATGTACAACGAATACTCTCATTAATGAGCACAAACCACCACCTCGCAACTGATCCATCTCAATATTCGTCCCTGCACTCTGAAGCATGTCGTATATGCCGACTGATGAGATTGGAAACTCATCACATGAAACACATCGTTACCGAAACAACCACTGCAATAGCATAAAAATGCTTCTTGTGGGCTTGTGATGGACACCAGTTACATTGGTGTTTCCATGCTCCGCAAGGAGCAAACAGAGAAACACCAGTCTCAACGTGCCTTACGCACAATGGAGTGGCATTGCGCTCACCAGAAATCTAAATGACTATCCTCACCTCAAAGTAAACCACTAAAGATATACAGTAGGATTATAATCAATTATCGTGAAATACACTAAATTACCCTTACATCAAAGAATAAAATAAAATTACTCTTGACAACAAAACTATAACTAAATACATCACCTAAAGGGAATTTAACACGAAAACTATGTACCGTACACAACCAGGTGTAACTAACCTCGACTGACACAATAAAACAATTACCGTGAAATAAACTTTAACCTAAACTATCTCTTCCATTACTGAAGAAAATTACATTAACCTGCCTTCACCCACGTGTCAATTCACCCAATATAAAATAGCATAACATACTAGGCCTATAACACGTGGTAACTAAGCGTGTTATTGTCGACTCACAGGCGCCACCTTTATGCACATTTAACACGTGGCCCTGGCTGCCATCTTGCCAACAGTTAATATTAGTAGTAGACTGCTTTTCTGCCCGGCCTCACGAATGAAATAGGTTCCTACTATATTCGCTTTTCTTGCCCGGTCTAATGAATGAAATAATTGCTACTAAACTCTCACAGCTGTGATTTGGACTTAACGTGCCTAATAAAACCTATCCACTAATCTATCACTTCAAAACTAACTCTAATGTCCTAAAAGAAATCTCATCAGGAAGCACATCTATCTATTTCATTAAACATTAGAACAGACTCACGCTGAATATAATTCCAAAACTACAGAACACTAATGCTAATCTGCTTTAAAATCAGTTTCACGTGTCATGTCTTTGTTCATCTTCTACCCACACAGGGCGCGCCTAACTCGTTTCTCTCGTCTGGACCGATCTTCAAAAAGAGTCTTCGCCGGCTCACAGAACTCTTTATATATACTCGGCCTGGCCCCATCACCCGCGGCGCAATCGTGAAAACGCCGGCTGGCGCAGGACTATTTACTGGGTTCTTTGTAATACTTGTAAACAGCTAAAATAAACACAACTATTTACGTCGGGTGTTAACCACGTTGATATGGAAATGAAGGCATTATTATGGCCCTCTTGAAGAAGCGAAAACACAAATATGAACTTCAGGGAGATTTTTGGGGCGTTTATTATGGCCCCATCACATTTCAAATCAGATTTGTAACCTCAAACCTGCAATATAGTGCGTCGCTAATTTATCTCCCCAGACGGGTTTATCTGTAATAATTATTACAGAAACTTCTGGACGGAAGTGCTTATGCAATTATCACCCGTACTTTTGTGGATCCCAGAAGGATAAACAGCAACATATCGCTGCACACAGAATTTTTCACAGACAACATCTGGTTTTCCTTTTGTATTCTCTGCCACAGTGTCTTAACGCTTTTGTAGCGAACAATGCCCCCAGACGGGCATGCGTGTCTGGCGGGAAAGGATTACGTAGAAAGTCGCCAATACTTTACCGTATGAAGTCAATCTGGTTCAACAACTTAAGCTATTGTAATTAATCCTTAAGTATGGACAATTAGCCGTGAAATGACACGATCGCAGTTTGAACAGAGGTAACAAATCTACGGAGTGGCGCGACACAATTTTATGTGTGGAAAATATATAGTGGCAGAGAGAGAGAGAGAGAGAGAGAGAGAGAGAGAGAAATACAAAAAGGAGAACGGCCAATTATGTGACACTCCTAGAAATATGGCATGCCCACCGGGGGAAAGGGGGAGGGGGCATATGGCCCACGTTGAAAACCACTGATCTCTACCGCAAGTACAGAACTGGTACAATAGATCTCTGCACCTGTGGCATCGGCCCCATGACAGCTGAACATCTCCACATATCTAAATTAAAAAGTAAATGTAAAGCCTAACGAATTAATTCAATAAAAGGAAAGAGGAATGGTAAAAGAACAGTGCTGTCACAATGGCGTACAAAAATCCCCCTTTTTCTACTTCGTCTGCATAAGTGTAACGCTTTCACGTTTGATAGTAAAGCCTACAGCAGCATACACGCGTTTCAAAAAAACAATACAACGTGTACTGTATTTCTTAGAAAACCTTGAGATAGACACACTGCGTAATGACCTGGATTAATATTCCATTAATTTCATTTTATACACTGCGTAACTAAAAGACAGACGGCCTTAGAAGAGAGAGAGAGAGAGAAGGAGGAACGCATTCAATACTAACACGCCGTCTCGCGATATACAATTAATGCCACCCCCAAGCGAAAGGCATGAAGCACTAACTTTTTTTCAAATAAACAGTGACAAAAAACACTACCAATACACGGTTAGGTTTTAAAAAACATGTTTAATGCTTATTAGGAAACATGACATTCTACTGTTTTACGTCTGAAATCCTGACAGTACAGAAGACACCCCATAGTTTGGAAGTGAGGAGGTGGTAACAGCACGACTATCCTAGAAGAAAATACATATTTTGAACGCAGCCACTTAGCTCCATTAAAACTTATATATTTGGGTGCCTTAGGACTTGCTGACAAAGAATATGTTAGGTGTTAAGCAACTAGTCTAATAATTAACAAATTATAGCCAAAATATTATAGGGGTGCTGTCTGACACCACCAGATCATAATTGCTCAGTGGCATGTTTTAAAACCACTATTTTACAGGAAATAGGCCAACAAGTTAAATCCGATTTGATTGGCTAGAAGAATATGTAAGCCTAAACATGATTAGTCGATTGCAAATACTATTTTTGGTTGTTACGGGAAACGGTAGGAAGGGTACTTTTTTTCAAATACTTTTTTGTAAACATGGTCTTATTGGCTAGACCATTTAATATAGTCAATTAGGAGCGTCTGTTCAGTGCCACATTTTGAAAATAAACTTACTGAGAAGCAAGTGCGTTGAGATCCAGCTCATATTTTTCTAATGAAAGCCTGGGACAGAGGCAGATCGGAATTGTGCCATAATTCATCGCCAGTCAACGTATTTGTTTAATATTTCATGAATTGTGGTAAGCTTGACATATTTGATATCTTTTAGATGAAAAATTGAATGTGAATTGATAAATTATGTCTGTCTGTGTGTAGTTCAGTAGCAACCATGAGGAAAAGCCTAGATATTGCTCCACCAGGAACAAAACTTGTCGGAGAGGAGTATAACTGCATAGGCCTATATGGGATTGCCAAATAGTACTATGACACCTATCTTATTGAATATAAGGAAATAATGCTGAAATTGCAGAGGCGTTGTAACCATTAGGGAGAGGAATACTGGTGAATGTGTTACATGAGAAGCTAACAGTTGGCCTACTGCGCTGAACTCGGTGTTTGTTATGTATTGTGCTTCAGTGTGGAAATAGATTATAAATTAGTTCTGAAGTAGGAGGTACAACCTTCTTGTTTCAGGGACCGTGGTCCTAACGTATTGAAGCAGCACCTGGTCTGAGTTTTGCTGAATCCAGAGGCTGGTAGCATACTCCTGGGTCAATATATCGACCAGTGTGGTTTCTCAAGAACACGGTGAAGCAAGCGAGCAGTGGAGACTGTTTCCTGCCGCTCACACAGAAGTTAAGAGTGTGTGGCCAGAGCAGCTCAATCTTGTGTATAACCCCCCTCTAACAGTGACTTTACCTTAATTCAAGAGGGACATTTATTTGTTTCAAATCAAAAGAAACTGTGAACCTTACCAATATTATTTCCACCAGAAACAAACACTTGAAGTCATGATGACAAACAACAACTTAGCTTGACAAGCCAGTATTACCTCATAGTACCACCGCACAACTTACACACATATTGCAATAATAATATATGTCAATACAAAGATCCTATCTATAAATTGTGTACATACAACTGGTGATTACATTTGATTGTGATTCCTGGTTCACTTTGTAGTTGAATCAGGATATCTATTATTGACAGGAATTAATACATATTTTTAAAAGTTACCCTTGACTTATTAAGATAGTCTTATAGAGTGTTATATGTATGTGAGTGTCACAGTGTTGTAAAGTATTGTGGATTAAATTAAAGTCTTTATCTGTCTGTTGGTGGTTGTAAACATACACTTCATCATTATCATAACCCTAGACATTCAACGTAGTCATCACAATATTCCAGAATAAGCCTGACTGAGGTATAAATGTGGTAGCAAGTAAGGTTATCTGTAATACACCACACTTATTAGATACAGATACCTTCACAGCTGATCTCAGTCAGTACACTAAGTCCCCTATAAATATTTATAACATCCCACTTTACCACATATATTGGGGTCCTGTCCGGGATTTTGAATCTTCTCCTATTATATATATTGGGGGGGGGGGGGTAATTCACTTCAGGGAATAATAAAAATTTAAAAGGTATCCTTGGGTGAAAATAAATAAGGTTGAGCTCTCAGTGCCTGTGGTTGTCCTTGGATAATTATTGATAGATTGACTTGTTTAAGTTAAATATTGTATACATTTGCCTGTTAGAAAATGGCGGACCTAGCAAAATTTCGATCTGCTGCTGTGCAGGCTGCTAAAGAGTTAGGAATAGACGGGCAAGCTATGATTGCTTATGTCACTACTGAATGTGACAAATTTATTGAACGCGAAGAAAAAAAAATTAGAAAAAGAAGCTGAAAGAAAGTTAGAGGCTGAAAAAGAAATTAAGAGGTTGCAGATTGAGGCTGATAAAGAGGCTAGGGCATTAGAGGCTGAGGCTAAGAAGTTACAAGTGGAGACAGAAAGAGAAGAAAAGAGACAGGCTGCAGAGAGGGAAGCAGAGGAAAGAAGGCAAGCTGCCGAAAGGGAAGACAAGCGATTGGCTGCAGAAAGGGAAGCAGAAGAAAGAAGGCAGGCTGCACAGAGGGAAGCAGAAAAGGAGGAGAAGAGATTACAAAGGGAACATGAGTTACGACTAAGGGAGTTTGAGTTTCAAAGCCATGCTCCTGAAAATGGTGCCAGTCCTTTTACCTCTGATGCCTCTGCTAGTCAGGGAGCCTCAACCTCAGCTATGAATTTTCATTTAGATCATTTTGTTGAGAAAAAAGATGATATTGAGAGCTATCTAAATAGATATGAAATATTAGCTACCACGTATGGGTTAGAGAGAGAAAGGTGGAGCTTAAAGTTATCTCAAGGGCATCGTGGTACGGCTTATGAAGTTTTCGCCAAAATGAGCAGAGATAATCAAGAAAATTATGACATGCTAAAGCAGGCTCTTTTGTTAAGATATGAAAAGAATGGTGAATTTTATAGGAAAAAATTTAGGAATGCTAAACTACTGTCAGGTGAAACCTATCACCAGTTCTCTGCACGGTTAGAGACATACTTGGAGAAATGGACTTCTCTGGGGAAAACCCAAGATCTTAAGGAAATGATCCTTATAGAACAACTAAGAGAGTCCATGGCTCCAGACCTGAGAAAGTTTCTCATGGAACAAGGTGCAGAGAGGCTGGGTGAGTTACTAAATGTCGCTGAAAGGTATCAAGCAGCTCAGGCAGAGGTAACAAGTAATAAAAAGAAACAGGCAGATAATTTTAAGGCACCACAGAACTTTAATAAATTTGATCCTAGAGATCAGAACAAAGGTAAGCACCAGTTTGATAGGCCACGGTATGACAATAAAAATAAAACCCCACAATTCGATGAAAGGAAATTAGATGAAAGAAAATATTTCAACCAAAAAAGAGGTGGTGTAAGAATTGTCGGATGGACAATCATGATACTGACCGTTGCAGAAGGAACCCTATAGTAATGGCCACCCTTCAGGTCAGGTCGACCTCAAGAAAGGAGGAGGATATTATGTTAAATACCACTCCAGAAGAGATGAGGAAGGCGCAGGCTGGGGATAAGACCCTCAAGCCTTGTTTTAGGAAATTGTCCCATGGACACACACCTCCAGGAAAAGGAGACTTCTACATGAAGAACCACCTGATATACCGGAAGACTGGAACTAGATCCAAAGGTCAGGGACAGCTGGTACTTCCTAAAAGGTATAGGACAGACTTAATAAGGAGCTTACATGTGAGAGAAGATGGGGACCATGAAAAAATAGGTACCATCATTCAAAGGGTGGCTCAAAATTATTATTGGCCCAAGAGAATGTGGGACATTGAAAATTTTGTAGAAAGGTGTAGCATAGCACATGAGGGAACACCCACAAGTGGGAACATTGATCAGGACCTGGACACGCCACGGGGCAAACTTAGGCCTGACAATAGAAAGAATAATAAAGTGGACCAAGTGGAATGGGAAGCCCCTTTTCACGGACAATCTTCAATTGACTGTTTTACAATGGCCACAATGCAGATAGTGCAAAAAGATGTCTTACCCCAGGATAAGCCGAAAATCCCCCAATCGGACTTATGTAAACTGGAGGAAGAAGATGTAGAGAGGAAATCTCTCATCAAGAATTCTAAGTGGGGAGAAAGCCCCAAGAAAAAATTGGTAACGGTTGTCGTGTGAAATTCTAATCCACATATATAAATTAAAAAGTAAATGTAAAGCCTAACAAATAACTTCAATAAAAGGAAAGAAGAATGGTAAGGAACAGTGCTGTCACAATGACTGTACTCGAAATCCCCTTGTTTTCTACTTCGTCTACAAATTGTAACGTTTCACGTTGATAGTAAAAGCCTACTGCATCACTACACGCTTTCTTCAATAAAACGTGTACTGCATTTCTAAGAAAACCTTGAGCTAGGCACCCTGCGTAATGACCTAAATTAATACTTCCATTAATTTCATTTTATACACGGCGTGATGAAAAGACAGAGGAACTTAGGATAGAGAGAATGGAGGGCTGAAAGCAGGAACGCATGCAACACTAAACACGCGTCTCGCTATACAATTAAAGTCATCACGCGTGTAAGGCCACAAGCACTAATTTTTTTTCAAATCGACAGTGATAAAAAACACTACCCATACGAGAGTTAGGTTTAAAAACTTACAAAACGCTTATTAGGAAACATGACATTCTACTGTTTTATGTCTAAAATCCTGACATTAGTCTGACAGTACAGCAGGACAGGTGGCGGTTCTAAACATAAAAAATAAAAAAAACAAATACACGACTATCCTAGAAAATACATATTTTGAACGCAGCCACTTAGCTCCCTTAAATTTGTATATTTGGGTTCCTTAGGACTTGCTGACAAATAATATGTTAAGTGTTACGCAAATAGTCTAGGAATTAACAAATTATAGCCAAAAGAAATAGTGAGGGTGTCAGACAACACCAAAATCAGAATCGCTCAGTGGCAGATTTTGAAACCATCATTGTACGGGAAATAGGTCCCCATGTTAAATCCTATTTGATTGGAGCGCAGTAAATGTAAGGCGAAACACGATTAGTCGGACTACCAATACTAATTTTTTTGTTGTTAGGGGAAACAGTAGTAGAGGTACTTTTTTGAAAAGCTGTGTAAACATGGCACGATTGGTTAGACCCGCCAATATAGTCAATTAGAAGCGTCAGTTCAGCACCACATTTTCAAATAAACTTTCTAAAGCAACAGTGCGTTGAGATTCAGCTTATATTTTTCTAAATAAAAGCCTGAGACAGCGGCAGGTCGGATTTTGTGCCATATTCATTGCCAGTCAACGTAATTGTGTATTATTTCCATGAATTGTGGTAAGCTTGAAATATTTGATATCTTTTTAATGAAAATTGAATGTAAATTGATAATTTATGTCTGTATATGTGTGTGGTTCAGTAGCGAACATGAGGCAAGGCCTAAATATTGCTCCAACCTGAACAGAAGGTGTCGGAGAAAAGTAAAACTGCATGGAATTGCCAAACAGTACACTGACACCTATCTTATTGACTAGAAAGAACTAATGCTGGAATTGCAGAGGCGTAGTAACCATTAGGGAGGAGTATACTGGTGTAAATTGTTTCAGATGAAGATAGCAGTTGGCCTACCGCTCTGAACTCAGTGTTTGTTATGTATTGTGTTCAGTCTGGAAATAGATTATAAATTAGTTCTGAAATAGGAGGTACAACCTTCGTGTTTCAGGGACCGTGGTCCTAATGTTATTGAAGCAGCACCTGGTCTGAGCTTTGCTGAATCTAGAGGCTGACAGCATACACCTGGGTCCAGATAGCGACCAGTGAGGTGTCTCCAGAACACAGGGAAGCTATCGAGCAGAGGAGTCTTTTCCTGCCGCCATCACGAAAGATAAGCTTCTGTGGCCAGAGGAGCTCAACATTATGTGTCCCCCTCAAAACTTGACATCATAGTAAAACAGAGGGTCAATACATTGTTTAAATTGATAGGAACGGTGAAGTTTCCCCAGACTATTTCCAAGATAAGCAAACACTTGAAGTCATGATGACAAATAACAACATAGCTTGAAAAACAAAACCAGTATTACCTCATAGTACTACTACACAACTGACACACATAGGATAATACTAATACAATATGTCACTACAAGGTTCATATTTATAAATTATGTACATATAAATTGTGATTACATTTGATTGTGATTCCTGGTTCACTGTGTAGTTGAATCAGGATATATATTAGTGAAAGTAATTAATACATATATATTTGAACTTTTACCATTGACTCAATTAAGATAGTCTTATAGAGTGTTAAATGTGTGTGAGTGTCACAGTGTTGTCAAGTGTGGTGGAATAAATTAAATTGTTTATCTGTCTGTTGTTGTTGTGACTTACACTTCATCATTTACATAACCCTAGACATTTAACGTAGTCATCACAATATTCCAGAATAATTCTGACTGAGGTATAAATGTGGTAGCAAGTAAGGTTATCTGTAAAACACTACACCTATTAGATACAGATACCTTCACAGCTGATCTCAGTCAGTACACTAAGTTCCCTATAAATATTTATAACATCCCACTTTACCACATATATTGGGGTCTCGCTCCCGGGATTTTGAATCTTTCCCTATTATAAATATTGGGGGTAATTCACTTCAGGGAATAATAAGAATTAAAAGGTATCCTTGGGTGGAATTAAATAAGGTTGAGCTCTCAGTGCCTGTGGTGTCTTTGGATAAGTAATTACAGATTGTATTGTTTAGTTAGACATTATATAAATTTACCTGTTAGAAAATGGCGGACCTGGCCAAATTTCGATCTGCTGCTGTGCAGACTGCAAAAGAGTTAGGAATGGACGGGCAAATTATGATTGCTTATGTCACTGCTGAATGTGACAAATATATTGAACGGGAAGAAAGAAGATTAGAAAAAGAGGCCGAAAGAAAGTTAGAGGCTGAAAGGGAAATTAAGAAGTTACAATTTGAGGCTGAGGCTGAGACTAAGAGGCTGCAGATTGAGGCTGAGACTAAGAGGCTGCAGATTGAGGCTGAGGCTAAGAAATTGGAAGCAGAAGAAAGAAGATTGACTGCAGAAAGAGAAGAGAAGAAATTGGCTGCAGAAAGAGAGGAAAGAAGATTAGCTGCAGAGAGGGAAGCAGAAAGAGAGGACAGAAGATTAGCTGCAGAGAGGGAAGCAGAAAAGGAGGAGAAGAGATTACAAAGGGAACATGAGTTACGACTAAGGGAGTTTGAGTTTCAAGGCCATGCTCCTGAAAATGGTGCCAGTCCCTTTACTTCTGATGCCACTGCTAGTCAGGGAGCCTCAACCTCAGCTATGAATTTTCATTTAGATCATTTTGTTGAGAAAGACGATGATATTGAGAGCTATCTAAATAGATATGAACTATTAGCTACCACGTATGGGTTAGAAAGAGAAAGGTGGAGCTTAAAGTTATCTCAAGGGCTTCGTGGGGCAGCTTATGAAGTTTTTGCCAAAATGAACAGAGGTGATCAAGAAAATTATGACATGCTAAAGCAGGCTCTTTTGTTAAGATATGAAAAGAACGCAGAATTTTATAGGAAAAAATTTAGGAATGCTAAACTACTGTCAGGTGAAACCTATCACCAGTTCTCTGCACGGTTAGAGACATACTTGGAGAAATGGACTTCTCTGGGGAAAACCCAAGATCTTAAGGAAATGGTCCTTATAGAACAACTAAGAGAGTCCATGGCTCCAGACCTGAGAAAGTTTCTCATGGAACAAGGTGCAGAGAGACTGGGTGAGTTACTAAATGTTGCAGAAAGGTATCAAGCAGCTCAGGCAGAGGTATCAGGCAATAAAAAGAAACAGGTGGATAATTTTAGGGCACCACAGAACTTTAATAAATTTGATCCTAGAGATCAAAACAAAGGTAAGCACCAATTTGATAGGCCACGGTATGAAAATAAAAATAAAACCCCACAATTCGATGAAAGGAAATATGATGAAAGAAAATCTTACAACCAAGGAAAGAGATGGTGTAAAAATTGTAAGATGAACAATCATGACACTGACCGTTGCAGAAGGAACCCTATAGTTATGGCCACCCTTCAGGTCAGGTCGACCTCAAGACAGGAGGAGGATATTCTGATAGATACCACTCCAGAAGAGATGAGGAAGGCACAGGCTGGGGATAAGACCCTCAAGCCTTGTTTCAGGAAATTGTCAACTTGTCATACAACTCCAGGCAAGGGAGATTTTTACATGAAAAACAAGTTGATGTATAGGAAGGCCGGAACTAGATCCCATGGTCACGGACAGTTGGTTCTTCCAAAGAGATATAGGGCAGACTTAATAAGGAGCCTACATGTGAAAAAGATGGGGACCATGAGAAAATTGGTACCATCATCCAAAAGGTGGCTCACAATTATTATTGGCCCAAGGAAAGATGGGACATTGAGAATTTTGTAGAAAGGTGTAGCATAGCACATGAGGGAACACCCACAAGTGGGAACATTGATCAGGACCTGGACACGCCACGGGGCAAAACTAGGCCTGAAAATACGAAGAGAAATAAATTTGATAAAGTGGACCAAATAGAATGGGAAGCCCCTTTTCACGGACAAGCTTCAATTAACTGTTTTACAATGGCCACTATGCAGAGAGTGCAAAAAGCTGTCTTACCCCAGGATAAGCCGGAAATCCCTCAATCGGACTTAAACAAACTGGAGGAAGAAGATGTAGAGAGGAAATCCCTCATCAAGAATTCTAAGTGGGAAGAAAGCCCCAAGAGAAAAATTGGTAGCGGTCGTTTTGTGAATGATAATTCTGGGAAGAAAAATCATCACTATAGAGCTTCGAGTGGAAGAGACCATACCGGTGCATGGACAAATAGGTCCACAAAATTAAAGGTCCATATGTAACGCTGTTAAGAACGTGGACTGATGAAAAGGCAGAGGAAAATATTACATCCTCATACCAATATGTGAATGAGCTGACCACTCGTTTAAAAACTGGCTGGAAACTTGCCAATGAAAATTTGAGACAAGCCAGGAAAAAACATGCTGCTTACTATAACAGGAAAGCTAAAGACAGAGATTTGGCTGTGGGAGAGAAGGTACTGCTTCTTCTGCCCGGTAGTCAGAATAAGTTACAAATTGGATGGCAAGGTCCATATACAGTTCTAGAGAAGGTGTCTAGAACCAATTATAAGATAGATAAGAAGGGGAAAGAAAAAATCTATCATGTGAATCTCCTGAAGAAATACTTGGAAAGAGAAAATCAGGAAGAGACACACTTGTTGACCTTGTCCATTGCAATGGAGATGAAAAAGGAACCACTTTCATCATTTGAATATCCATTACACCCCTGTGAGACAGCGGCACAGGTGAAAAGCAGTACACATTTAACGAAAAATCAGAAAGAGAGAGTGCAACAGGTTCTAGATAATCATGCAGAGGTGTTAACAGACCGACCGGGGCATACAAACTTATTGGAATATGATATGAAACTGATAGACCCCACACCTGTCTGTATGAAACCCTATTCGATTCCTTTTGCTAAGGAGAAAGCTTTGAAGGAAGAGATAGACTATTTGTTGAAGGAAGGAATTATTTCACACAGTGAATCTGCGTATAGTTCCAGTGTGGTACTCTTAAGGAAACCCTCTGGAGAACATAGACTCTGTATAGATTACAGGAGACTGAATGCTATCACAGAAGGCCAGGTGGATCCATTGCCGGATACAAATCAGTTGTTTGCCAGGCTAAATAAAGCTAAATATTTCTCAAAAGTGGACCTGAGTAAAGGATACTATCAGTTTCCAGTAAAGCCTGAGGTTAGACCATACCTAGCTTTTAGTACCTCAGAAGGACACTATGAGTTTAACAGATTGCCATTTGGATTGAAGAATGCGCCTAGTATCTTCTCTAGAATGATGAGAAAATTATTGGACCCTCTGAATAACCCATGCATCACAAATTTCATGGATCATATCCTTATAGCCACAGAAACATTTGAGGAACACATTGACTCTCTGAACATGCTGTTTAATCGACTTAGAGAAGCGAATTTGACAGCCCGACCAACCAAATGTTGTGTTGGATGTAAAGAATTAGAGTTCTTGGGACACTCAGTTCATCAGGGAAACATGACCCCTGACCCCAAGAATTTATAGAAACTAAAGAAAGCCCCAAGACCACAAACCAAGAAAGACGTGAGATCCTTTGTCTCATTATGTGGTTTCTACCAAAAGTATATCAAAAACTTTAATTCCATATGTGCACCGTTAACTGATTTGACACGTAAAGGACATCCAGATCGAATTACATGGACTCCACAATGCGAATTCACTTACCAGGAATTGAAGGAAAAGCTCACAAGTAAACCTATTTTGAAATTACCTGACTTAAGTCAAGAATTCATTGTAAGGACGGATGCCATGTAAAGCCTAACGAATTAATTCAATAAAAGGAAAGAGGAATGGTAAAAGAACAGTGCTGTCACAATGGCGTACAAAAATCCCCCTTTTTCTACTTCGTCTGCATAAGTGTAACGCTTTCACGTTTGATAGTAAAGCCTACAGCAGCATACACGCGTTTCAAAAAAACAATACAACGTGTACTGTATTTCTTAGAAAACCTTGAGATAGACACACTGCGTAATGACCTGGATTAATATTCCATTAATTTCATTTTATACACTGCGTAACTAAAAGACAGACGGCCTTAGAAGAGAGAGAGAGAGAAGGAGGAACGCATTCAATACTAACACGCCGTCTCGCGATATACAATTAATGCCACCCCCAAGCGAAAGGCATGAAGCACTAACTTTTTTTTTCCTTCAAATAAACAGTGACAAAAAACACTACCAATACACGGTTAGGTTTTAAAAAACATGTTTAATGCTTATTAGGAAACATGACATTCTACTGTTTTACGTCTGAAATCCTGACAGTACAGAAGACACCCGATAGTTTGGAAGTGAGGAGGTGGTAACAGCACGACTATCCTAGAAGAAAATACATATTTTGAACGCAGCCACTTAGCTCCATTAAAACTTATATATTTGGGTGCCTTAGGACTTGCTGACAAAGAATATGTTAGGTGTTAAGCAACTAGTCTAATAATTAACAAATTATAGCCAAAATATTATAGGGGTGCTGTCTGACACCACCAGATCATAATTGCTCAGTGGCATGTTTTAAAACCACTATTTTACAGGAAATAGGCCAACAAGTTAAATCCGATTTGATTGGCTAGAAGAATATGTAAGCCTAAACATGATTAGTCGATTGCAAATACTATTTTTGGTTGTTACGGGAAACGGTAGGAAGGGTACTTTTTTTCAAATAATTTTGTAAACATGGTCTTATTGGCTAGACCATTTAATATAGTCAATTAGGAGCGTCTGTTCAGTGCCAGATTTTGAAAATAAACTTACTGAGAAGCAAGTGCGTTGAGATCCAGCTCATATTTTTCTAATGAAAGCCTGGGACAGAGGCAGATCGGAATTGTGCCATAATTCATCGCCAGTCAACGTATTTGTTTAATATTTCATGAATTGTGGTAAGCTTGACATATTTGATATCTTTTAGATGAAAAATTGAATGTGAATTGATAAATTATGTCTGTCTGTGTGTAGTTCAGTAGCAACCATGAGGAAAAGCCTAGATATTGCTCCACCAGGAACAAAACTTGTCGGAGAGGAGTATAACTGCATAGGCCTATATGGGATTGCCAAATAGTACTATGACACCTATCTTATTGAATATAAGGAAATAATGCTGAAATTGCAGAGGCGTTGTAACCATTAGGGAGAGGAATACTGGTGAATGTGTTACATGAGAAGCTAACAGTTGGCCTACTGCGCTGAACTCGGTGTTTGTTATGTATTGTGCTTCAGTGTGGAAATAGATTATAAATTAGTTCTGAAGTAGGAGGTACAACCTTCTTGTTTCAGGGACCGTGGTCCTAACGTACTGAAGCAGCACCTGGTCTGAGTTTTGCTGAATCCAGAGGCTGGTAGCATACTCCTGGGTCAATATATCGACCAGTGTGGTTTCTCAAGAACACGGTGAAGCAAGCGAGCAGTGGAGACTGTTTCCTGCCGCTCACACAGAAGTTAAGAGTGTGTGGCCAGAGCAGCTCAATCTTGTGTATAACCCCCCTCTAACAGTGACTTTACCTTAATTCAAGAGGGACATTTATTTGTTTCAAATCAAAAGAAACTGTGAACCTTACCAATATTATTTCCACCAGAAACAAACACTTGAAGTCGTGATGACAAACAACAACTTAGCTTGACAAGCCAGTATTACCTCATAGTACCACCGCACAACTTACACACATATTGCAATAATAATATATGTCAATACAAAGATCCTATCTATAAATTTTGTACATACAACTGGTGATTACATTTGATTGTGATTCCTGGTTCACTTTGTAGTTGAATCAGGATATCTATTATTGACAGGAATTAATACATATTTTTAAAAGTTACCCTTGACTTATTAAGATAGTCTTATAGAGTGTTATATGTATGTGAGTGTCACAGTGTTGTAAAGTATTGTGGATTAAATTAAAGTCTTTATCTGTCTGTTGGTGGTTGTAAACATACACTTCATCATTATCATAACCCTAGACATTCAACGTAGTCATCACAATATTCCAGAATAAGCCTGACTGAGGTATAAATGTGGTAGCAAGTAAGGTTATCTGTAATACACCACACTTATTAGATACAGATACCTTCACAGATGATCTCAGTCAGTACACTAAGTCCCCTATAAATATTTATAACATCCCACTTTACCACATCCACGAAAAACTGTTTGGAGATGTCAGGAACCTTGAGCTGACTACTGCTGTTATTAGAGTCTTTAATGTAAAAGTCTGAAGGCGAAAGAGGAAGAAGAAGATCCAAAGAGAAAAACAATCATTAAAAAAAAGGAGCGGAGATAGAATGTCCGTGATGTTACATGATATGAACTTGGAATCCGCACAACTACTGGACAAGTGGACGATCAAGATAATGGTGAATTTAAAATGCTAAAGGAGAAACGTTGTTTGCTGCTGATTAGAAGCAACACATCTAGTACATGAATAAAAACGGGTTCTCCACACAACTCTCGAAGGCACTCGTAAAGCAAGTACAGTAGAACTCCATTTATCCGAACCCCATGGGACCGAGCATCGTTCGGATAATCAAATGTTCGGATAATTGGATTACATAATGTATCGAGTACATGTACACATATTTCTAAAAATAATTAACCATCACAAGGAAAATACACTATAAAACATATTTACTTGTACTGTAATAATAATACCCACACTGTATTAGATCACTGTATCACCAAAATCTTTTATTACACTGCAGTGCATGTACTACTTGTATTAATTATTTTTGTTAAGAAAGAGAAATGTTTTCAAAATAACATTACAAACGATTCAAAACCAGGCGCAACTTACGTATACATGTACTTGCACAGATGTAGCCCACTATTTAAAATAATGAGGAATCCTCTTTTGCACCAAACTGGATAGTCTCCTTTTGGCTGCTAAGTCCCGCATTCTCTTCAACAGCAGAAGCTGTGTAGGACAGCTGTCATCTTCTTGCTCGTACCAAGCCATCGCTGTTTCTAGTGCTATAAAGGCCTCTTCAGGACTTGGTCGACGTTTTGGTTTTTCTTCATAATCTACAAGTACATCGTGTACTTATGAGGAGTCTTCATCATCGGTCACTACATGTATTTGGTTTTCTTCTTGCACAAAAGACAAAATTTCTTCGTCATTCAAAAACTGAAAACCAGAATCATTATCATCTTCTAGCCACATGTGTGCATCATCTTTGTCACAGTCCGAAAATCCGGGCATTGCTTGAAACAGTTCCACAACTTCATTTATACAATCATCATTTGTGTCCACTGCAGTAGTTTCATTTCCTCCTTTTTTCCCAAGCAATCTACTCCAAGCCTTGTTGAGATTATCTTGTGACAGTGTGGTCCAAGCATCAGCTAACATATAGCAGCAGTCTTTGAGATTAAGCTTTTTGGAAAACGCCACCACACTTTCTTCATCTTCAGCCAACAATAAACGACGCAGGACTTCCTTCTTGTACATCTTTTTAAGCTTTGCTATAACACCCTGATCCATTGGTTGAATCAGTGCTGTTACATTGGGAGGCAGAAAAATTACTTTAAAATTTGCATCAACTGCATTCAATGTATCCGTCTCTGGATGAGATGGTGCATTGTCCAGTAGAAGAATTACTTTTCCAGTTTTCTTTTCTTGTTCTCTCAACCTCTTCACATTTGGGATGAACTGATTTGTATACCAATCAAGAAATATTTCACTATTCATCCAAGCACTCTTCTGTGCTTTGTACCACAATGGGAGACATGTCACACAGTCTCATCGGCATTATACACATCATCGAGTGAATAACCTTCTTCTTCCAAAAAAAAAAAGCCAAGAAAGTTTCTTTAAAATTTTTAGCGGCAGTTGCATCGCTAGATAAAGATTCCCCTTGAATCTCCAATTCTCGTATGCCATGACGAGATTTAAAGTGTCTTAACCATCCCTGGCTAGCCTTAAAGTCAGGAGGACCGTCAAGTTGATTGTTGAACTGAAGTGCCTTTTCACACAACAGAGAACCAGAGATAGGTTCCTCTTTGCTTCTTCTTTGCACAAACCATATATACAAAGCCTCTTCCAAGTTCACATCTTTCGCATTTCTCATGGTTTTACGTTTCTTCGACCCATTTTCACTATCAAATTTCGATGCAAAACTCATAATTTTATCCTTGTTACTTTTGATGTCAGAGACGGTAGCTTTCCCAACATTGAAAATCCTCGCAAGTGAAGACACAGTTTCACCTTGTCCTAGTCTCTTGATAATTTCTGTTTTCGTTTCAATTGACAAAACATTGCGGTTCCTTTTATATGCTTTAGGCCTACTGGAAGGTGCCATATCGCACAGAGAAATACTTGTACACCAAAATTATTCTGCTGTAGTAGCAGACACAATTATTTTAAGTTGAACTGTCTGTTTAGCCAGTGTTCTACCTAGAACGCACACGTACTTTGGATTGGTAAACCAGATATTAACTGACTTTATGATCTAACTGACTTCCTGTACGTAAGCGACCGACCATTAGCCATCCCATTCTCTACAAATTGTTCGCACACATTTGAAGTTTGCCGCATCAAAAGATTCAGAATTTTAGTCTAACGTGACTGTGGCATCTGATTTTTTTTTTTTTCTGGAAAAAGTGTTCGGATAATTGGATGTTCGGATAATTGGGGTTCGGATAAATGGAGTTCTACTGATACGCAGTTGTGCAAATAACGCATGCGGGTGTTGTAAATACAGATGGCGAGAAAAGGAACTTGGGCTATTGCCACGGGTTTGTAGGTCTGGCAGGAAGAAAAAAACTAATTAAAAAATATTTGTTTTCTGCTCACTTATCACTAATGTGAACGGGAGAGATAGACAGATAGATAGATAGATAGATAGATAGATAGATAGATAGAGAGAGAGAGAGAGAGAGAGAGAGAGAGAGAGAGAGTTTAAATTTAATGATGAGAAATATTCCGTTCAACCTTTGACGTGTTATAATTATAGGTTATTTATTGTTTTCAATTCCAAATAATATGAATAATCGCCGATACGTGAAAGTGGTATCACATGTCCTGTCCAATCATTGTAAATATGGCAAATCAAAATTACCAATTTTGTATGCATGAAAAAAGAATAACAAAAATAATAAACAGGGATGTAAAGGCCTAGTGTGTTTACTTTGATATTTAATTGACTTTAAGTCTCCCGTTCAACCCGTGATAGGTTATAATTAGGACATATGGTGTACTAATTCAAGAAAATAAAGTCAGAATTCCCATATTCAAATACAAGGGGATTGACATAAGTCTTGGGCGTGACCATGAAGGAGTCACAGGAGGAAGAAGAAATTTGGCACATTTAAAGTTCATCATATTTGCACTGAATGTGTAAAAAACGCGTTTGTTTCTTCAATGGGTTTTCCCGCTACGGTGCACGGCGCAATGTACCCTATTGACCGGATCTGATGCTCCAAAGATTTGACAAAACAATGGAAAAGAAGGAGGCCAGAGCTGTGATAAAATTTCTGATGTTTCAGGGGAAAACACCTACAGAAATACACAGGGAGATGGAACCAGTGTTTCGTGATTCTTGTTCTTCATATACTTCGGTAAAAAACTGGTGTCAACAGTTTAAGTGCGGCCTCTCAAATGTTGCTGATCTGCCAAGATCTGGTAGACCAGCCTCAGAGTGCAACGATGAAAATGCAACAAGAGTGAAGAAAATCATTGACCAGGATCGAAAAATGACAATTGTGGAGATAGCTAGTAGAGTAAAACTAAATGAAAGAACAGTTTATAGAATTTTACACAACAGACTGAACATGAGAAAAGTGTGTGCACGCTGGGTTCCGCGACTGTTGACACGTGAACAGAAGCAAACGAGGGTAAATTGCTGTCAACAGTTGCTCAAAAAGTGTCAGTCAAAAAATTTTTTGGAGACCATGGTGACAGTAGATGAGACTTGGGTACACTATTATGACCCCGAATCCAAAATTGCCAGCATGCAATGGAAAACCCCGGGCTCCCCAACACCTATCAAGCCGAGGGCGCAGAAATCTGCAGGAAAAGTGATGCTGACTGTTTTTTGGGACGGCAAAGGTGTCCTTTTGAAAGATTATCTGCCTCGTGGCAACACAGTTAATGGACAGTAATATGCAGATCTTCTCACAAAACTAAGAAAGGTTGTGACCAGGAAACGAGGGATAACGCGCACTCAAAATCTTCCTTTGCTTCAAGACAACGCGCCCTCTCACAAAGCACGGCTTGTGCAGCTAGCAGCCAACTATTTGAATATTGAAATTCTTCCACACCCACCATATTCTCCAGATTTGGCTCCATCAGACTTTTTTCTATTCCCAAATCTTAAAAAACAGCTAAAAGGAAATCATTTTGACAGCGATGAAGAGGTTATACTGGCATGTGGTGACTGGTTTAGTTTGAAAAATAGGGTGTTCTACTCCCAAGGTCTTTTCAAGGTCAAGCAGCAAGCAGAGATGGCAGAAGTGTGTCAATTCAGACGGTGGCTATATTGAAAAGGAATAAACACTATACAAAATTTCAGCTCTCTGTGACATGTCTTTCATGGTCAAGCCCAAGACTTATGTCAATGCCCTTGTATAGTACATTCTCTCTCTCTCTCTCTCTCTCTCTCTCTCTCTCTCTCTCTCCCCCCCCGCCCCCCCCCCCCCCCCCCTCCAATTCATCCATAACCGTGGAACAGGCGTTGAGAATAGATAGACCTAGAGAATTGCACAATATAGTAAAACAGTATATAACAAGAATTAAAATTAATATATAGGAATCAGTGATGGTGTGAGGATAAGGGGTAGTCTGATGGGGTGCTTGTATGGCTGACGGCAGATAATTGGTGGATTTGATGTAATCTCGGACACCCTAGGGCTTTTTCACCCCTTTTCATCTTGTTAACAACAGGGCAGTTATGAGAGACTTCATTTTAGTTGTTTTTTTAAAAATTCGTTTGTTTGTTTGTTTCTTGGAAAGGGGAGGTCACACACAAAAACATTCACATAAATTTGGTTTTGATTTACTCTATTTGGACTGAGTGGAGGGGGGAAGAATGTACTATATTTGGATATTGGAAATCTGACTTTATTTTCTTGAATATGTCCTAATTATAACCCATCAAGGGTTAAACGGGATACTTTATTTTTTTTAAATCTTTACCCCCTCCACTCAGTCCAAATAGAGTAAATCAAAACTAAATTTGTGTGAATGTTTTTTCTGACAGTTAGAGCACTGAGTTCATGTTTTTCCGGTGTAATAACTACAGTTGAATTTACCAAGAAGTGCTCGACAGTTCGGTGAAATATGTAAACGACAGCCGCTTGTGAGTTTCGAAAAACCTGGATTCAATTATTACGAAACTATATATTTTTAAAGTGCTACATTTTTATAGCTTTACTCATCGCGAATGATAACAAACATGGCGACAAGCTTAGACTGGAAGTCAAGTATTGTGCTTCAAATTAAGCGTCGAAATCATAAACAGACCCACCCTTTTATTAATCTAATTCAAACAAGTAAGGGAGAATTCGTCTTTATATTATTTCTTAGTTAGCAGACATTGCTGTAACCATGTACGTTATTGTACATACTGCTAGAATAGGCCTGTAGGTCTATGTCTAAAATTGTTTATTTTAAGAGTTAAGTAGGTCTATAGTTAGCATGATTATGAATCATAATTTTCATTAGGCTTATTATACTTACTTACTTACTTAGTCGTTCCCCTTCTACCGTGAGGTGTAGAGGTTTGGAAGAGAGAGCGCCAGACCATTCTATCAGCTGTCTTCTTCCTGGCCTGGTTCCATTCTAGTCCTCGGTCCTTCAAAGATTGTCTAATGTTGTCCTCCAAGCGGACTCTCGGTCGTCCTGGGGGACTGGATCCCTGGCTCTTTGTTTCCCATGCTTGTCGTAGTAGCCGATCTTCTCCCATTCTGCAGACATGGCCAAACCATCTTAGTTGGGACTGTTCTATTTGGGTCTGCAGCGGATGGGATTTTAGGCCTTGACGGATCGTCTGGTTGCGGACCATGTCTCTTCTTGTTACTTCAACCACTTTCCTCAGATACCTCATTTCTGAGGTTTGGATCTGGCTTTTGTGGGTTGTAGTCATTGCCCATGACTCGCATCCATATGTCAAGACTGGGACATAGGTGGAGCGGTATACAGCCATCTTCGTTTTCTTACCAACCTCTTTCTTGCTGAGGAATCCACGATTTATGGCCTGAAAAAAGTCTCCCAGCCGCTGCTTTTCGAGTGGCCAACTCTTCTTTGATGCCTCCCTTTCGGTCTATAATAGCTCCGAGATATTTAAAGTGGTCGACCTGCTCCAGGACCTGTTCTCCCAACTTAATCTGATGTTTTCTTTCTTCTCGTGATATCACCACGGATTTTGTTTTAGAGCTGCTTATGACCATCCCTCTC
Source organism: Oreohelix idahoensis (assembly GCA_024509875.1). Lineage (NCBI taxonomy): Eukaryota > Metazoa > Mollusca > Gastropoda > Stylommatophora > Oreohelicidae > Oreohelix > Oreohelix idahoensis. The sequence goes on from JAMPIV010021732.1 coordinate 145,698, forward strand.
TTCTCCAGCTCTTCCTTCCAGACTTGCAGGTTGGATTGGAGATGTGCCTCTGATTTAGCAATCAGGGCAACATCATCAGCAAATGCCAGCTCTGAAATATAGACCTGTCTCATCTTCCAGTACCCCACTGAATACTTTCTTGTTCTCTCCTTACATGCCTTGATGACATCGTCCATAAGGAGTATGAAGAGGTAAGGTGATAGGATATCACCTTGTCTTACACCAGTGGTGGTCCTGAACTCTTCTGACTTATGGTTTGCTGTCCTCACATAATTTCTGCAAGACTTGTAGAAGCTCTGTATAGCATGAATCAGAGGTGCTGGAATATTCTTCCTTGCCAAACAGTCCCAAAGTTTGCTCCAGGGGACCCTGTCAAACGCCTTTTCCAGATCTATGAAACAAAGATGGATCTCACTCTTATACTCAAGGGCCTTTTCACTCAGCTGTCTGAGTGTGAAGATTAGGTCGTGAGTACTTCGGTTTGCTCGGAATCCGCACTGGACCTCATCTAATTGTGGCTCAGCTAGGCGTCGGAGTCTCTGCTCTAGGATTCTAGAGTAGATTTTACCAGGGACACTGAGAAGGGATATGCCTCTATGGTTTCCACATTGTCGATTGTCACCCTTTTTGAAAATTGGTGTTATGATGGCAATCTCCCAATCCTTTGGTATGGTCTTCTTGCACCATGCTGCCTGTAGGACCTTTAAGAGTAATAGGTCGCCTGATGCTCCCATGTACTTAACCATTTCTGGTGTTATACCATCATGCCCTGCTGCTTTGCCCATCTTGATTTTCTCTAGTGCTGCCCTCAGTTCTTCCATCTTTATGTCATCTTCACCATCATTGGTTTCCTCTTCTGTGTCAGTGGTTATCATTTCTGATGCTTCATCATGCTCACCATCCAGGAGTTCTGAGAAATATTCTTTCCATCTTTCCATTACTTCCTTCGGGGCAGTAAGCAATTTGCCTTGCTTGTCCTTTATAAATTTGAGAGGGCATTGTTTTTCTTTCCTCATGTTCTTTAGGGTCTTATAGAACAATTTCTGGTTTTCTTGTGCATCTTTTTCTAGCTTTTCTCCAAATTCTTCCCAGGACTTCTGTTTTGCTGCTAGCACTTTGTTCTTTGCTTCTGTTCTGAGTGTCACATATTCTCTATATTTTTCCATTTGTCCTGTTGTGTTTTTAGCTCCTAAGTATTGTTTCCATGCCATTTTCTTCTCTCTTATTTTCTTATTGACTTCCTCTGTCCACCAAGGTGTCCTCTTTCTCTGGTTCCCAAGTCGGACTTCACCGCATGCTTCTGCAGCAGCTGTCTTTATGATATCCTTGAATTTATTCCAGAGGGTTTCCAAGTCATCAGGTCGTTCTTCTGTGTTACTCACTGCTGTAGCAATAAGCCCCTGATATCTGGTCTTAATTTCTGGCTCTCTCAGCTTGTAGGTCCTAATGCTCATTTCTCCTGCTCGTTTACTTGGTTTCTTGCGTGATGTTGGGCAGTTCCTCGGCTGAGCAACTCTTTCAGTTGTTCGTTTGATTGTTAGCAGGTAGTGATCACTTCCAATCTCTGGCCCCCCCTCCAGACTCTTGCATCTCGGACATATCTGAATGAGCTTCTCCGAACAATGGCATAGTCGATCACTGACTTCTCATTCTTGGTTGGTTCACATCTAGTGTATGCATGTATGCGCTTATGGGGGAACTTTGTGTTTGTAATGATCAGATTCTGCTCACTGCAGAATCTAAGGAGTCGCTTTCCATTGTCATTGAGAGTATCTTCTCCATATCTTCCGATAACTCCACCCCATCTAGCATGGTCATTTCCAACTATGGCATTAAAATCTCCGAGCATAATAACTTCATCTAGGCAGTCATCCACTGTCCTTTGAAGCAGCTCGAAGAATTCCTCCTTGACCTCTGCTCTCTCATCCTCATTTGGCCCATACACTATGACCAGGTTGACTATGGTTTCTCCTTCTTTTAGTTTTACAACCATAATGCGCTCCGAGACAAAGTTCCATCCCTTGATACTATCTTTTTGATTTTGGGTCACAATGCAACCCACGCCCCCTTTAGCTCTTTCAGATATGGGTACACCACTGTAGAGCAACGTGTTGCCATCGAGATCCATGACTCCTTGTCCTTTTTTCTTCGTTTCCGTTATAGCCAGGATTTCTAGTTTTGCTTTCCTCATCTCTTCCACCAGCTCCTCTTCCTTCCCATTTATACTTCTTGTGTTCCAAGTTCCATAAGTCGTAGTCCGTAGTCCGTTCCAGTTTGTCGCCTTTAGAATCAGTCCGGTTTTCTCTCTTGTAGTTCGCGTAATCATGATTTAAAGCAAACAGGTGATTGGCCTGTTGTGCCTTTGCATGGTGGAGGGGCTGCCTCCTTACGGCCTCCATGCAGGCCGCCCTCCTCCTTTTTCATCCGGGCTTGGGACCGGCATTGGCGGAGTTGGCTTATTATACTACTAGAAGAAATTGAAAGGTAACATTCACCAAACATACCATGGCATTAAAAAAAAAAAAAAAAAAAAAAAAAAATATGTAAGCCTACTTAACACATTAACTACCGCATTGGAAAAACACACTGTGGCCGAATTAAATTTTTTTCCCATTTTCATCCTGTAGGTGTTTGCACAAAGTAAGCTGTAGTTTTCGTAATTGTTATTGGGCATATTTTTAATGAATTACACGGCATTTTAAAGATAAATTGAAATGTAACTATTACAATAAAACACTCTGGTAGATGTTTGTTGCTATTTAACGGCCCTCCGATGGCCGAGGACTTGCAATATTTTCACAATTATAACTGCTTGCGCCCCATCTCTATCAAAATCACAATTTCAATCAATGTGAACACCGTTTTCACTCTTGTCCTCGTCGCTAGATCTATCAGTCAATTGTTGAAACACGTTTCTATCCTATTCAGCCGTTAGACGAGATGTACACGCATTTTTTGTAGTCCTATCACTAGTTGCCACGGAAAACAGTTTTACACGATTTGGTAACTAACCCAAAACGCTGAAAAATATGAACATAATATCAATTTTCAAGTGTTCTGCAACAACCGTGCTTTGGGAATTTGTTTTCAGGTGGCATCTTAAAATCTCGAACCAGATCAGAGAGTGTTTCAGTACATTTTTCATTTGTTTTATTACTAAAATTAGATTGGCGCTCTGAGCGGCTTGCGGTCCAAATGTGATTATTTTGTGAGCCGCTGACAGCGGCTTGCGGTAGTTAATGTGTTAAATAACGTGAGGGTTGAAATGAAATCAGTGGGACTTGTTTTTCGATGTCATTCAAGTAAGTGACTGCTGAACATCTGCTTCTAAGATGCCCAACATATGAGGAACATAGAACGCACGTAAGGCCGTCACTAGTACCAATTTCGGAAAAAAACTCAATGGATATACGAATAGCCTGAAGCTGACCGCTGCTTCCTTTGATACTATTCAAGCAGACGTTTGAGAGTGTGTGAAGATGAAGACAGTCACCTACATCGTTAGGGTTCGAGATTAAGGGGCAATTTCCTATTACTCGTGCTTTTTTGCTCCGCACAGAATATGTTTAGTTATAAGTTGTTTCGTAGCATTTACAGTTAGGATTAGGTTTGGGGTTAGGGTTAACCCCAACCCTAACCCTAATCGTACGAAACAACACATAACTACAGATATTCTGTGTGGAGCAAAAAAGCACAAGTAATAGGAAATTACCGATTAAGGTTTAGGATTAGGCTTCCTAACACTACCCATTATTACTACGGCTCTGAGTTCTTTTTTAAAGGCTGTATCGAACACACTATTCTTCATTTCAACCTAATACTTGAGTCCACAGAGAAGCTACTTACCATCTCTGCTAGTCCCACGTTTGATGCCAAACTCAGGCAGTCTCAGCCTTGTTGATTCATCCATTGCAGTGTCATTATCTAGCTGGCGATCATTAATTGCCCTTAGTATCTCTCCCTTATCCATATCCAGTGCCCCCACTATTGGTGCTCTCGAGGTCAGTCTGTCAGCTCTCTCGTTGTCACGTACCCCTGCATGACCAGGACAGTAAATCTACACCAGTTCTTGAAAACTTAAAGATTCTATTGATGTTTTCCATTCCTGCCGCAGCAATCCAATCTGAACTTTCCAAAGCATGGTCTGAGATTTAAGCTGGTTTTAAATCATTTAATTACATTTGGAACGCATGTATGAATGTTTGTGAGTGAAAAAAAAATATTTCAAGCTGAAATTTTGTGCTTTACATCCATTGCTAGTGTTGCTGTCGATCTATCATGGACCTCGTGGTACGTCAGCTAGATACGATTTTGAATTTGAATGAAAAATGTGAAAATAAGTGGCCATAGCGTGTTCATATCATGAAAACACTTCCTGTGGACTACATATTTTGAACTGATAGTAAAATAAGTATTCTGGTGCTTAATTTTTGCATACTTTTATCAGTTTTACAGCATGAGGTTGTTTGTTTATAAGTAGCGTAATCACATATATAACAGTCATAAACTCAGTAAATTGATCAACCGCAATAGATTATTTTTAATGAATTTTATTGATATTGATAATTACCTATTTTCGATTCTGATAAGGATGTTTAACAAATTTGACATGTTTAAGTAATAAATTAATTAAATTATGTGGGACAGTAATGTGTGAGATTCCAGTTCAGCAATATGTGACTTCATTTTTTTTTAAATTATAAAAATTAGAATTTTAATTTGTTTGTGATCAAACTTCTTGGATTAATTTTCAGCTAGATATAGCTGCCAAGGGATTAAGCAAAGATGAAATATTAATGTGTATGCTCAATTTTAATTAATTTATTGTTTTGATTTTTTCTATTGTTTCTACACTTTACAAGACATAACAAACAATTATTACATCACATAAGAACTCAACATTGTTTCACAACATTTTTCAACCAATTTCCTAAAGTTTGATGCATAATACATATATTTGCTAAATTAATATACATGTATATTTTTTTGAAAACATCACTTGTAGAAAAAAAATGCCTTCATTTTGGGGTCTGGGTAAAACCAGAAAACTGCCTTGGTTAGAATGAGTTAAAGGCATGTAGTTCACCCATTACTGTAGAACAGGTGTTGAGAATACTCAGACCTATAGAACTACACAGTATAGTAAAACAGTTGCCTATATAACAAGAAAAAACATTTAAACATAATGGTTAGTGGGGGTATTATGGAAAAGTTAAGGTCCTATGAGGCTCTAGTTATACATATTTAGGACACAGGAAAAAAACATAAGCAGACACACCCACACAATTGAACACTTTTAATTTAGTCTATTTAAAATGATTGGAGAGACATGGTCCGCAACCAGACGATATGGCAAGGCCTCAAAACCCAGCCCCTGCAGGCCCAAGTAGAACAGTCCCAACTACGATAGTTTGGCTATGTCTACAGAATGGGAGAAGATCGGCTACCATAACAAGTATGGGAAACTAAGAGCCAGGATGACCCAGAGTTCTCTGGGAGGACAACATTAGACACTCCTTGAAGGAGTGAGAACTAGATTGGAACCAGGCCAAGAGGAAGGCCTCCGCTAGGACAGTATGGCATTTTCTTTGGCAAACTACACACCAGGGTAGGAGAGGAACGACTAAGCAGTAAGTAAGTACAATAATTGGAAAGGAGAGATGATACCACGAACAAGCATCAGTGTGATGGGAAATTTTGAGGATAGAGTGACAGACTTGATGGAAGAATAAAAGATGATATCTAGAGGAAAATCTTCCAGACTGCAGGTTGAATGAACTGTCTCTCCTCGGGAATTAGTCCACTAGAAACCTTACTTAAAAGAGAACTCTGGTGAAACTAAACAGGATATTCTCTAGGCGATAAATTCTTTATCCGAAATCCTACAAAGGACTATGTATAGCACATATAGTTGGATAAGAGATTTGGTGCCCAGCCACATTAAAATATCCCAACCCAATAGTGTTTATTAATTATGGCTCTGCCCCCAGGGTGTAGATTTTAATTACTAAAACTATACAACCCAATTAAATATTACAAGAAAAATAACAACAGACTCGTTATGTAAAGTTTACAAAAATGAAGATAGATTCTCACATATATTCAAATGAACAACTATAAGCTATGTTCACTAATCTATGAATGGTTCTGAACAATGTCAGAATGAATTTTGAATCCTAGGACAATTTGACTTTTCTCTAGTGGTTTTGCTGGCATTGTAAACTACTCATTTCAGATGCTGCTGAATTTATGTTGTCTAGTTGCCAGGGGGGTCAATCTGACCTAGCACTCCAGGTCCAGTATGGCAAGTTCTTTTTAGGGTTTCAGAGGATGGCAGGTTGCTTCCTCTGTCTTGACACAGGGCTCAACACCAACTGGGATGGAGTATGTTTGCCCTCGAGAACACTGCATATGGTTAGGTCTCCTGGTAGGACAACCTGGTAGGACTGGATTGACAAACAATTGAAGCTCCATTAGTAGTCTTGCCAGAGAAGTCATTTCCCATGTCTGCTGTAAAACCTGTTGAGGGGCCTTGCTGCCAAGGCTTGGGAACCACTGATTTACATTTTTGCTACTTGAGCATTAAATCTATTTGAGTGTGTTCCTGGTCGCCTTGAGAACCATTGGCTTACAGTTAGTTAAATTATTCATTCATAACAATGGCTACAGTGCTGTTGCCCATCGTTACATAGTTCTATGTTTATGTTATAAGCATTCATATACCTTGATAATACCATCATAACACAGGATACATGCACATAAACACATTATAACATAATAAGGATATTTCAGAAATCAGTTCAGGATTAAAATATGACAAGGATAATCATGGCTGAAATCATACAGTAGAAATCATTCAGTATAATACATGACAAGGGTAGTTCGTAGATGAAACCTTCAGTGTACATAGTGCCGTAGTCTCCTGTACAAAATCAAGGACATTAATTGCTGTCACAGTGAAGATGAAAGTACATTTAGAACTTTGTCTAACAAAAGATACTGAAATAATATGCGGTAGATAAACATATGATTATTATTCCAGTATTCAAATTAACAATAATAGATCACTTACTGCGCTCAGCCAAGCCAATCTGCTGTTTTAAAATGGACCGGGCTCCTCTGTATTTCTTGGGAGCAATCTTTCAAGCCAGTCTAGGCTGATGCTTCGTGAATGCACCTAAATTCACTCCAAGGTTTGCTGGGTTTCATTCCTGCTAAATTTAAATGGGGGTGGTGGACGTGACCTGTTGTTACCCCTTGTCCCATCCCAAACATACACACCAACTGGCCGGTACTTGGCATTCTGATACAGGCGAGTTGATTTTAAATTAACTGGGAACTGGTTGCTGGGGTCAAAAGTCACATGACTATACAACACTGCATCCTGTTGGCTAGAATTGTAATTATTCCCAGGGGGGAAAACCCATGTTAAACAGGACCGCGGGTCAGAAATTCATGACTGAGCAAGAAAGGAATTTTTCAGTTCAACCAAAGATGGAACAAAGAGCGAAATATTTTCGTTGAAAAGAATACAGAAGAGAGTGACTGATTTAGACAAGTGGTTGACTTGCTAAACATAAGAAAGGAATGTGAGAACTCTTATAAAGAAAGAGAAAAGATTGACAAAGAGAAAAGAAGGCGAATTCTGCTTTGTCACAATCGGCAGTTGAACTTATTATCTGGAACTAGAAAATATATATATCTTAATTACAACCCATCTGAGGTTGAGCAGGATATTTTTTCTTCATACATATCTTCTTCTTCCTCATTTGTCCTGAAGAAAAGGACGTTGGTTGTGTTGTGTCTGTTTACAGCGGAGCTGCGATATCTGCGCCTTTCGGCCAACACATCCGACTTCAGCAAGGCATTTTTTGGAACCGGGTTTGCCTTCCCTCTTCGATCCCTACTCTCTCAGCCAGACTTCAGTGATGCAGCCTGTTTCCAGGACCACCACGTGGAAGTGGAGTAGGGTCTTGGTCAGCTCTGGTTCGCTGCCCATGACGCAAGCAGTCAAGCTATGGGTCGCTGACTGCATTCTATATTGCTGCGTCTTTGGGTCCCTTTCATACATATAAAAAGAAGAAAGATATGATTTTACTGAAGTCTGTTAAACATACCATGGGCAGCTAATATATGTTCTCGGCTAATGGGATTTATTTTTAATAGAGTTTATAATTACTAAGTATAATATTGAAAGCAGATCTTTCAGACATCACTCTCAGTGGACAGAAAATTGAAAGGCAGAACAAGTTGAAATACCTTGGAGTAACATTCGATTGTGGGCTATCATATAAGCACCATGTTGATCACATCATACAGAAGTGCAAGAGAGATCTGGCAGCACTAAAAACAATGGCTGCAGCACATCTGGAACAGAGACTACTGTTTCTCTGGTATCATCGGCTGGTCTTGTCTGTAATCGAGTATGGCCTGGGAATACTCACGCTGTCAATATCACAATGTGAACGACTGGAACGCATTCAAAATGAAGGGATGCATATAGTCTTGGGCTGCACGCGAGATACCCCTATTGTGATGATGCGGCACATGCTTGGATTGCTGTCAATTAGATCCAGATATATGATGGCCCAGGTAAAAGCATTTATGCATGTAACCACAGACAAAATGCATCCCCTGCATGGGAACATAGCAGACATCAAAGGAGCGAGAATAAAGAGGGGGATGTCATGGATGGCACAGGTGGAGGAGACTATTAGACAGGTGACCCCAGTTGAAAGTATATTCAAGGGAGAAGAGTGGAGTAAGTCAGATGAGAGCTGGATGAACTACCAGCAAATCATCATCAGCCTTGGTAGAGAATGCAGAACTTGGGCCAATGCAGAGCTGGAAGTTGATCAGCTTATAAATGATAATGCTGGGGATGATGATGCCATTGGGTACACTGATGGGTCTGTAATCTGTGGTAATAAATCAGGGTGGGGCTTCTCTGCTAGAGTAAAGGGCAGAACCGTCGCTGAACATAGTGGGGCTTCTATGAAAACAACCTCCAGCATGAGAATGGAGGTAGAGGCAGTTACTGCTGCCTTAAAATGGCTGTCTGAGACTTTATTAACAAAGGCAGTTATTGTATCAGACTCACAATCCATGCTTTGAACAGTCCAAAATGGTTGGCTTCAACATGAATGGAAAACCTCCAAAGAAGCATCGAATCTTCAAGATCTGATATAGATCTGTCCTGGTCATGCCGGGGTATGTGGCAATGAAAGAGCTGACAGACTAGCTTCAAAAGCACCCATAAAAGGTGCATTGGCCATGGATAAGGAAGAAATACTGAGAGCGATTCATGTTCGTCTATTAGAGAATGACACTGCAATTGATGAATCATCAAGGCTAAGACTACTGGAATTCGGCATCAAATGTAAGATCAGCAGGGATGGACGTATGAGAGGACGCATCCACCGTATATACAACCAGTGTGCAACAGGAACAATTAGCATTCATACCCTTCGACATTTGCTGCGGGAGACTGAGCACCTATGGGTTTGCCCATAGTGCAACGACGTCGATTCTGGTTAACAATAACAATAAGTATAATAAGTATGATTGTTAATAACAATTTTAATTTGCATCATCATTTCCCATTTGTTGCTCTTTGTGTAGCATGGACCACAGTGCAACTGGTCTCCTTAATGGAAGCCTACATCAAAGAATTCATTTGCTCTGCCAGCTGAGGCCACTATTGGACCTCTTGCACTAACTTCTATAGTGATAATTTATATTTGTATATATAAAACATTTTTGGCTCTACATATCTTTCCGTAACCCTTTTCCTCACTTTCGTTGATAAAGACAATTCATTCTTTATTCTTCTTCTTCAAGTACCACGCCTAGTGGCGTAGGAGATCATGTCTCTCCAAATCTTTCCGTTTCCAGTACTGTTTATCTAATCTGTTGTTTATCTAATTTGTTGTTTATCTAATCTGTTGTTTATCTAATCTGTTGATTCCATGCCCAAATGTCAAACTGTCCAGTATCTGCTCCTTGTGGCATCCCCTATCTCTTTTTCCGTCAGTCTTTCCTGTTGTATTCATTATAAAGTCAAATTAATCGGCATTTCATTTAAATACTCTGATGACAAGAAAAGTAGGTCATAACCCTGGGTACAGTTGACGTCATATATAAATTACTTCCCATGGAAATTCTCATTGTTTCTGGTCATTTTCAGTTTTAATTTGTGTAGTGTAACAATAGTGATAAATTGGTTACTTGGTTGTCTGAGAACTTGCTTCTTACCACGTTTCAGATAATCGGCTGCAGGAGATAACCAGTCAACTCCAGTCTAAAAATGTTCATTTGCAAGTGGAAATTCAGAAACTGAAGGAGGAAAATGAAAACCAGCATATGAGAGGGGACAGTTTGTAAGTATATTGGAAAATTGTTTGCTAATTGTTTTAACTTCTATCCAAAGCAGTTTTTTTTTGGTTTTACCCAGGCCCCCATAATTGATGCAGTTTTTTTTTTTTTAATTTGGTACTGATGATGTTTAAAAAAAATAGGTAGTAAGTATATACAGGGTGTCACAAAAGTCCATTCTCATTTTGAATAATAAGTTAGTATTATTATCATTAATTATTGTTATTACATATTTACTTGAATTGTTTCGTTAATCAGCATAACTGCCGATATTGTAATGATACCAAGCCTGATTGAGTGGTCGAAAGTTACATACAAACCAAACCTGTGGTTGTAGTTTGGTGCACCAGGATTGCAAGTTGGTGGATCCTTGCTTCTTTTTGTTAGGAAAATGTTACAGACAAATATTACTTGCTATGAAAGTAAATTGTGAAAGGATACACAGCCAATTTAGCACATATACTTATTTGTGAATATTTGAGCTAAATCGTGAAAAGACGCACAGCTAATTTAGCGCACATACTGACATACAGGGTGTCCATAAAAGATCGTACCCTTTTCAAAAAATGTATTCTCGGCCCCATGATGTGGTATGAGGATGCTTTCTATCACAAAAGTAAGATAATCTCTGCAAGTTTTTAAGCATACCTTACAAAGACTCAAAAAGATTGTACCTATTTCTTTTTTTTCACCTACTTGACCAGTGTGTTGAGAGACATGTAACAATTACCGGTTTTAACTCAACTGCAAAAGTTTCACTTGAAATACCCGCTGTGCGTATGCGCACTTTTTTGAGTCTTTGTAAGGTATACTTAAAAACTTGCAGAGATTATCTTACTTTTGTGATAGAAAGCATCCTCGTACCACGTCATAGGGCCGAGAATAAATTTCTTGAAAAGGGTACAAATTTTTATGGACACCCTGTATTTGAGCTCATTTTTATTACTTGGCAGAAAGGCAGCAGAATATAAGTGTATATTCATCTGAAAATACATTCAAAAAGTTTTATGGAAATTCTGATTGTAATTTTTTTTGTTTTGTTATCGTTGTTCAGAATCGACATCATTGCACTCCGGGCAAACCAGTAGGTGCTCAATCTCCCTCAGCAAATGTATTTGTGTGTGTGGGTTAAATCACATATTTATTATCATAATTTTCTTTCAATTATTTTTGCTCCCTACAAAGCATGTAGCCAGCAATGCAGCTGGTTCCAGTGAGAAGCCTGTACCAAGCATTCATGTGCTCCTGTAGCATTGTGCTCCTGTAGCATTGTGCTCCTGTAGCATTGTGCTCCTGTAGCATTGTGCTCCTGTAGCATTGTGCTCCTGCAGCATTGTGCTCCTGCAGCATTGGTTTCTGTAGCATTGTGCTCCTGTAGCATTGTGCTCCTGTAGCATTGTGCTCCTGCAGCATTGTGCTCCTGCAGCATTGTGCTCCTGTAGCATTGTGCTCCTGTAGCATTGTGCTCCTGCAGCATTGTGCTCCTGCAGCATTGTGCTCCTGCAGCATTGTGCTCCTGTAGCATTGTGCTCCTGCAGCATTGTGCTCCTGTAGCATTGTGCTCCTGTAGCATTGTGCTCCTGTAGCATTGTGCTCCTGCAGCATTGTGCTCCTGCAGCATTGTGCTCCTGCAGCATTGTGCTCCTGTAGCATTGTGCTCCTGTAGCATTGTGCTCCTGTAGCATTGTGCTCCTGTAGCATTGTGCTCCTGTAGCATTGTGCTCCTGTAGCATTGTGCTCCTGTAGCATTGTGCTCCTGTAGCATTGTGCTCCTGCAGCATTGGTTTCTGTAGCTGTTTCTGTTACACGATGAGGTTGCCAGGCAATCAAAAGGAGCAATAGTTCTGTTCTTTCTTGATCTCGTCAGAGACCCCGCCGGGTACTGTATGGGGCCAAGTCACATATTGCTGTATTCAAATGCTACTTACCCAGCTGTGTGCCATCCCCTTTAACTCTTAAAGTCCCGATCAACGTTATATCGGTTTTCTGGTTTGACCCGATCAACGTTATATCGTATTTCATATCTTTTGCTCCTTTCTAGAGCTGTTTTCCAATTTTAACAACCCAAAACGTCATTTTTGACAGGAAAACCTTTCTAGTAAATACCTCGTGTTTTTAAGAGAGAACGGGTTTTTGTTGTTTGATATTAATTTAAGATTTTTTCAGCGCATATTTTATAAGATCAAATGGCCACGCCCACTGCTTCTTGTAAACCTCTGAATTAACTTCAGAGCATGCTAGAAAGTTATTTGAAGAAATTCTAAATAGTGATAATAATTCAGATTGTAGTATTTATTCACAGGGTAGTGAAGATGACTCAGATTTTCAACAGGAGCCTGATATCGAGTGATGATGGAAGGTCTGATGATGATAATGAAGTTATGGATACAGGAGCATGTAATCAGACTGTAATAAGTTCGTATAATATGTCATGATAAAGTAATGTTTATACATAGGCCTAGTGTAAATATATTTGTGAGTGACCTTATGTGATTTCCTATGGATTACACATCATCTAGAGAAGAGGAGCAGCTCAACAAGATAAGAATATATAATTTTCTCTTTTTTACAACCATGTGACCTGTTGTTGTAATCTGTGAAATTAACAATTTCCTGAGTGTTTATTGACTAAAAACTGATTGTACTTTGTTAGAATACTTCTGTTTGTGACAGTTTGAAACTTTACCCTTGGATATTCTCCTGGGGAACAATTCTAGAAGAATTTGATTGAATACTTTTGCTCTAATTTTTCACCGGCTTATTCTTTCAGCCTTCATTTTGCCTTGGATAACTCATAATTTTTCAATGAATTATACTTGTAGCACTAGAGTAAAGTACATCAATTTACCTTCAGTTTCATATACAACAACAAAGTTATTTATGGATATGAACATTAAAAAAAAATATTTCCAAACAACAACAATAAAAACACACTGGGGTGACCATTTTTGTTTGGGCCAAACCCACTTTTTTGCTTGGGACTGAAAGAGTTAATTCATGTAACACCATAGTAAAAATGCCAAGACATTTGTGAAACATCTTTCTCTCTGTCCAAATAGGCTATTATCACAATGAGTAATGCATAGAGGCATATCTGGAGTCACCCTTAAATGACCACCAGCTATGCACAATGCTACAATATTTCTAGTGGAAGTGAACCTATGTCTGTGAGGCTAATTACATCCTCATTGACTCTTGAAATCATCCACACACTTCCAGGGATTCCCCTGTGGTGAAACTTGTTGAGAACCCAGCATTGCACTCTAAGCTTGGAGGAGTCACTTGAGCCCTAGACTTAACTCTGGCTTTTACCTGGTTGTCTGCATGCAGGAGGATCTCACTATGGACCCCAGTGATAGGCAGGGGGAGCTGAGAAGTGGCTCTGTGTAGGACGTGACAATTCCTTGGGAGAGCCCAGAACCAGAGTACAGTATTTTAGCTCTGCATAGTTGGAGAGCCCCCTTGGATGGCCCGGAATGCACAGTATGCCACATACTTCTTACTGCTAGCTTGGGACCAGATGTGATGATCCTTTAAATGCAGGCCAAGCTAGAGAATCTGGAGCTCATGACTTCAGCTGAACACATTTTGGAATTGCAGAAACGCCACAGGAAAAACCTAGATCTACAGTGTAGATAATACCAAGGAGTCTTCAACTTGGTATTGGCTGCTAAACAGCGAGAAGCTCAGCAGCCCTAGTTCAAGAACAACAATCACAATGTGTATCACTAGAATTACTTGAGAAACAATCTTATCTCACAACAGATTGATTTCTTAAGTATGACAGTATACTGCATCTATATACATAATTCTCTTAGGTATGCTGCATAAAAACGCGAGGTAACCCCATTCGTCTGGACGCCAACTGCTCAAGACGCCAACTGCAGAGGCGGGAGTCAAAAGTGGACTTACCGTGAAATAGTCAAATCTAGGTCACCAGTCCTGCATGTGTGTGGATGAAACAGATTTTGAAGTTTCCTTTTGTTGTACTTTGCAATGTGTGCTGTAAGAACTTTGAGAAAACATAGAAGACATGCTAATGAAACATTAGAGGAGAGATCTGATAGACTAAGAGACAGAAACAAGACTCTATAACTATGGATTGAACATAAATACTGTTCTCAAACCGCGCATACCTCTTATGCCATCTGATACAAATATACCTTTCAAATTCAAAAGAAGACAGTTTCTTATACGTTTAACATTTTCAATGACCATCAACAAGTCACAGGGACAGCCAGTCTCGTGTTTAGTTTTCTTTCATGACATGCTTGAAGGAGCTGTAGCCTGATTCTCTCTCTGAGACCCTGGCAGCTGCACTTGAAGGAGCTGTAGCCTGATTCTCTCTCTGAGACCCTGGGAGCTGCTCTTGAAGGAGCTTTAGCCTGATTCTCTCTGAGACCCTGGCAGCTGCACTTGGAGCTTTAGCCTGATTCTCTCTTTGAGACCCTGTGAGCTGCTATTGAAGGAGCTGTAGCCCAATGTGAGACCCTGGGAGCTGCACTTGAAGGAGATGTAGCCTGATTCTCTCTTTGAGACCCTGGGAGCTGCACTTGAAGGAGCTGTAGCCTGATTCTCTCTTTGAGACCCTGGGAGCTGCACTTGAAGGAGCTGTAGCCTGATTCTCTCTTTGAGACCCTGGGAGCTGCACTTGAAGGAGCTGTAGCCTGATTCTCTCTTTGAGACCCTGGGAGCTGCACTTGAAGGAGCTGTAGCCTGATTCTCTCTTTGAGACCCTGGGAGCTGCGCTTGAAGGAGCTGTAGCCTGCTTCTTTTTTTAAGACCCTGGGAGCTGCACAGGGCTAGGTTATAATCATCATCAATGACAGAGCTTGGAGTTATCATTGCAGCCGGTGCCCTTGCAGGTAGCCTGCACCAAGTAGTGACATTGTCTTGCCCTGGTGGTTGTTGTAGCAGTTTGTTTTACGTGATGAAGTTGCCAGCCCCATGAACTACCTCATATTGGTTGCCATGTACAATATGTCTGGTACAGTAGACATATTCTGTCTTTAGGACTGCCTTGTAATGCTATCAACAGGTTTCCTATTTGTCACAGCAAGATAGAATAATATAGATGTAAAGAAATGTAAGAAAGATATATAGTATCTCACGTGGCTCGTTAAATTTTAGATTCCTATACAAGTTGAAAGTAAATAGGAAGTAAAATATTCTCACCAAGAGATAATGTCTCAAAAGGGCACTCAAGAATTGATTCTGTTTCCTTGCGACAAATATCCCCCTATTATTCTTACTGAATATTATAATTACTAGCAAAAACCCGTCAAACTTGACGGGTTTTTAATTATAGTGTGCTGTTTCTGTTCCCGGATGAGCAGATAGAAGTACATTCTTAGAGTGTTTTTGGTTTCTTTCCATTATACAGTGTAATCAAACTGTTCATGAACACCTTAATTTGAACGCTTTTCTTTGTTGATTGTAACTATTTTCGGGAGAGTATATATAATGTACACAATACAATTTTTCAACACGGTTGCATTCCTCAGCTCGGGTGAGGGCTCGTTGCGTTGCACTTTTCCTTTGTCACTTCTAATTTTTTTCTGGCGTGAGTTGCACACTTCTTTTACTATTTTGGGTGAGACCGACTGACGTAACATCGTCTCATATTGAGGAAATCACACATATATAGATTTATGAGACAGTACATGTAAGAAAATCACCTGAACACTTGGAAAATGGTATAAATTATGTACAGATATTTAATTCCTCAACTACATATACAACACAAAGTAAAAATGAAAATATAAGCAAAAATAATATTGTCCTAAACACTGAATGACTACAAGTCTTAGTATGTCCGACTAATCATCATCAGCCCTGGTGTGACGATCATGAAAGTTGCCTAACATTATGGGTTGTAAAGTTCACTTTGTGATAATCTGGAAGGCGCTTTAAATAGAGTTCCGTGATTATTCAGGGGAGAGTTTTTTTGAAATTCTGAGTAAGATCTGACTGAGATATCTGGAGGAAAAAATCCTTAGGCTTTTTTACTTAGCTGTAATCCTGAGTTGTCAGCCCTGTTGCAGGTTGTTATGTGCCGTCATCCAGCAGTGGTTTGACATTACACGGGCGAGCATTGATCAAGGCTCCTTTATGCTTAGGAGTTGATGAGATCTCTGGTTTTAGGTTCTGCTGATCGGTCAAAAGACTGGCTGTCTGTTACCGTCAGGCGCCGGACACTGAATTCTGCAACTGCGAATGTTGTCCCCTCAGAAGCCTGAAAGTCTGAAGACACAAATGTGGCTTCATGAGTTTTCCTGTCATATGGGAATATCTATCATTCCCATTCATACCTTCATACACCAGGCATATCAGAGTTATCCTCTTTCATTCCATTAGAGGATTATTATGTCATACAATCTAGAAATTACAGGCAAACTTTCCATGTTATATAGGATATTTATATTTCCCTTTCATACAGTCATACACCAGGCATATCAACGTTATTGTCCTCTGACTTCATTTCTTAAGATGATTATTATGTCATACAGTCTAGAGATTATAGGCAAACTTAGGTCTATGTAACTTCAGTTAATTAGTTTAGCCAATCTCTTTTCCCAAGAACTGTGTTCTACAATGCTACACCGTTCCTTCACATAATAATGAATAGCAAAAAGGTATAATACATTTATATTACACACATAGATAGTGCCCTACTGGCCAAGCTGTCGGAGCACTTTCCTCTGTGGCACAACTACCTGGTTTTGGGACTGAAAACCTGGCAGTGGCACATTCCAGTTTACCCAGCTGTAAATGGGCACTCGACTGTGCTCCTGAGCTAGGAAGGAAAAGACAGTGAGGAAGGGAACTGGTCACCTAATATCATGAAAGATTTTCATGGTGAAGCTTCTAACACTTCATTTCCCTATGGTAACCTCTGCCATGGGATTGCCTTATCTTTGTAATAGATAAAGCAATTAATATGATAGATGTTATCATCTTTTGGCTGTGGGGCTAGTTGTGATACAAGCAACAGTCTCTCACATAGTAGCTGTGTAGATCATATCAAGAATTACACACATTTACGCCATTGAATATTCTACATAAATATTTTGCGAAGTCTGTAGGAAACTGAACAGAGTTAAATCATTTTACACCGCTTGGTTAACTCCAAAGAGTTTGTAATTTGGACTCGCTGTTTAGATGCACTCGCTGCAAGCGTGTATGTGGCATTTTGGTCTAAGCCTCTGGCTTTAATGGATGTCTTCTCACAAGTTCTAGATTGTTTGTGGTTTTTCACCATTGCTCACGTTACTGAATTGTGAGTGGTGGGTAGGGGGTGTCCTGACATAGTCTCATGTAAAGTTTGTCCCTGGCATCTGAACTATATTTGACATAATCTTGACCTGCGTATCATGGGAGTGTTTCATCTATCATGGGAGTGTTTCATCTATCATGGGAGTGTTTCATCTATCATGGGAGTGTTTCACCGCATGTAATTAATGTTTACTTAGGACACAGCTACTGGCCTATACAGTGAAATTTGACACTGGCATTCTCCATCAGAACTACCAAATCAGCTGTGGAGACTTCTAGACTTTAAGGTGCCTTGATACTCTTAACAAAGATTGATTGTCTGACCATGTGTTATAACCTGGGGTTAAAGCATTTGCGATATTTACTCAGTGACCATTAGTAGGCGCCATGATGTCTGAGAAAGGACAAACTTTATTTTCAAAGGGTTAAGAATTGGGCACGCAGGCCCGTCTTACATTCTGCCCTTCCTCTCTCTGTCATCTTGCATTCTGTATCCTTTCAATCGCACATGTATTTTGAGCATTATTTAAGCATACAACATTATCAAGGTAAAATAATAACATACATTTGTAATATCCAGTCATAATCAAATTTAAGTATGTTATAAAAAAAAGAGAGAGAGAGAGAAAAATATATATAAAAATAAATTTAAAAAAACATACAAACAAACATAATCTAAACCATTCATACAGTAAATTAGACAATCACTTGAAACGTAATCAGATTATGGTGGTATATAATAAGAACTCGTGAAATATTGGAAATCTGCTGCTGAATGACCTGGGACTTCTTGTGTTGTCAGCGCATGCGGAAAATGTTCCCAGAGGTGAGCAGCTTTGAGTCCCAAGCAGATACTGCCACAGGGAGTGAATTGTTGATGCCTCCACTATACGAGATCCAGCTTTATGACCTATGCTCCTTAGGGAGGTAAAGTGTGTTGACTGATAGATGAGAATCGTACATATAGGCCGGTCTTACATTTTACCCTTCTTCTTACTCATCTTTTATTACTAGTTATCCAGACATTCTCCAACATACTTAAGGTATTAGTTCAATGGCGATGCAACATTATAAGTAGTATAAAGTATACATTTACAGTATCTGATTACAATTAAGAAGTAAGGTATATTAAAATGAAAAACTAGATCATCAGACCCTCCATACAGTATATTAGATAATAATTTGAAACATAATCACTTAGGGCGGCATATAATCTGCACTCATAATGTATTTGAAAACTCTACGATTATATGAGTAGGGACTGTGC